>JAODAL010051232.1:0-26819 GCA_025379985.1 Phyllomedusa bahiana
AATTGTAGCAGCCATGTCAGGCAGCAGCACCCAAAAAGCAAAGGATCTGGGGTGCTTTTAAAAGGGGAAAAGATGCACAGAGGGAAAACTTTTTCCCCTTTATACAATCAGGGTTGACCACACGGGAAATATTGTGTACAGTTTTTGGGCCCATGAACAAAAAAATTTTGTAAGCTTGAACGGTACAAAGGCGGGCAAAAAAAAATAAAAGGACTGGGTGGACTACAGTAACAGAAGATTGGCAAGATTAGGGTTATTTGTTTAAGAAAAGAAGGCTTCGGGGGACATAATAAATATGTTTAAAATCAAAGGTCAATATAGAAATCTCCCCCAAAAATTTATTTATACAGGGCTGTATCTAGAAAAGGGGGCATCCTTTCTCTTGAGGAACGAAAGTTTCTACAAAAAAACATAGAAAGGGTTCTTTACTGTAAGGAGTGAACTAGGAATTCTCTGCCAGAGGGTGGCATGGTGAATTAAAAACCGAGTTCAAAAGGGGTTTTGGATGCATTTCGGGAGCGTAATAATATAACAAGTTATAGTGACGGGATTAGGAGGGGGTCTTTGACCCCGGGATTTTTCTGTTTGCCAGTTGGAGCCCGGAAGGAATTTTTCCCTAAAATGGGGACAATTGGCTTTCCCCTCATTGGGGGTTTTTGCCTTCCTCTGGATCAACCCCCTTAGCAAAAAAATGAACAGATGGACCTTGTCTTTTTTTGCCTTACAAACATGAAATATGAAACTAGAAACTATATAAGCCCTAGAACCAAACATTGTACACAAATAGAGCACCAGAATCAAAATAATCAAACTATGTATTATATATATATATATAATTTATATATTAAAATATTTTATATATATATATATAAATATATTAATTTTATATTTTATATATATATATCAAAATTTTTGCTAGTAAGAAAAATTTGCTAATTTAGATTAAAACAGCAAATATTGTGGGGTCATAGCTAAGATCTGTATGGCTTTAAAGGTAAGGATTTGCTGGAGTTTCTGTTTCACAAAAAAACAACAAAACCACCATCAACTATTTTAGAATATCAGTAAATCCGACTGACGAGGTAAAGGATCAACATATAACTGAGGGGGCTTACATTTTTACGTGTTCTCTTTATTTTTCCCCCTCTGGTAAAAAACTGCCGGTTGAAAAAAAAATTTTCCATGATATCTGTTCTGGATTGTCTTTGACTTCTTGCTTTACTACATATCTGCACCCTCTACACTAATATAAAATCCTCAAGTGTACATTTAATAGTTTCTTAATATACGCCCCCCTACTGGCCCCTTAATTACCCAAAAACAAGTGCCTCTGCCAAACATAAAGGCCCCTTGAATACAATTTTGTCATATGCTGTCCTTCTGAAATTAAAGCACCACATTGTGCCCTATAAAAATAGTGTAGTCCAAAATAGTTCAATAGACTGAGGCAGATTTATCAAGGTAGTTGCGCCAGAATTCTGTCTCAATTTGCACCAAAAACAAGCTTTTCGCTACATTTACTATGTGTTTTAGACAGTTTCAGGCGCTTCTGCTCCTCTTCCGACAAAAGGGGTGTGGTTTGCAAAGGGGGGGTTCACAGAAAGGGGCGTAGCTTAATTGCAACAAAAATGCGCCAGAACCTGCGACCAAATTCTGGCATAAAAGTAAGCCAACTTAAAGATGAAACAAACTTAGACTCGACAGTTATAATCTGCTCCAGATTTATCAACACTGTGATAAATGTGGCGCATTGTAAGACTGTCTAGTCCAACTTTACACTGTCTAAAAGTAAGACACTATTGATATTCTGCCCCTGTGTCCCCAGAAAATAATGCAGTTGACTGTACACCATGAAAAGAGAGCATCACACCCAATGGACCCTGAAAATAGCACCAAAGAGTTTATCCCATTCACATAAAAGCCTTACTACAGTCCCTCTAAAAACATATTCCAAGGGCATGCCCTTGAAACTAAAATGCCATAAATGGTGTAACCAAATAATAGTGCCACATACTTTTTCCCCTGTAGTTAGTATTGCCCTCTGCTGGTATTGTCTCACTTTGTACCCCTTGAAGATAGTGTCACATGCTTTTTCCCCTATAGAAAGTGCCTAAAAAGTCTGTGCCCCCTTTATATAGTTCCTAAGTAATATTTGTCCTATGAAGATAGAATAGTCTCTGCCCTCTGTAAATAGTGCTTGACAAGACTGTACCCCCTGTAGATATTTTCTAAATAGTGTAATGTACAGGATTAACCCTTTCTGTCCTGGGTTAACCGTTTCTGTACATTACTAAATTTGCACAATGATGACAGTTGTAATTTACACCACAATTATATATTTGTACTGTGAAAACTATGTCTGAGGTCATTGAGTCAGTTTTATGTCAGTCTGAGAGGTTACTGATAGAGATGGGCGAAGTGGAATTCGTTTAGAATTTCAGGAAAACTTCGGTTCTGAACGAAGTCGAAGTTTTGGGTACTTCGGGTGAAAAGAAGTGTGCTTTTGATTAATAAAATGGGGTGCGAGCACATGGCGTTTTCATGGGGGAAAAACACTCTGGGAGGAAGAAGGGCATAGCCTGCATGACATGTGCAGAATGAAGCCAATCAGAGACCGGCAGGATTCTGTGATGTCACCGCACTATATAAGTCGGGCGCGAGCTGGGAGCTCACACTCCTCTCACTGTAATGATCAGGGGGGGTGCTGCTGCGCTGATTTTTGATAGTTTTTACTGAAGAACTGATTTTTATACAGCAATTTTTGTGGGGGGTCTCAGCTTGTCTCAGGGGCCTGCTTTTCTAAAATTTTTTTATTTTGATTTTTTGGGGTATTGGGTCGGAAAGTACAGTGGTGGTTTCCCCTGCAAAACTGCATATACATTTTAATGTTTTCTGTCACAGACATTGGAAATATCCCAAGGGGGGCTAAGCCCGTTCCCGTTGTTTTCATTTTAAAAAACAAACTTTTTTACAAAACAAATTTCCCCTTTTTTTTTTTTGGGTGCTCAATTCTTTTTTCGCCCAAAAAACAAAACCCCGGGGGTTTAATTTTAAACGTTTTTTTTTCTGCTGTGGGACAAAATTTAAAAAACCCCTCTTTTCACCGCCAAAAAATTTTTAAATTTTCCCCGTGCAAAAATTCACAGGCAAAATTTTAATTAAAAAAATTTTTTTCTTGTTGTGTAGCGGGGAAAAAACGGGCCCTTGTAAAAACCCCTACAAAAGGGTCGTAGTTTTTTGGTTGTCAATTTTTTGGCCCCAAAATTTTCATTTTTCCCGGGGGGTTAAAATTTTGCAAATTTTTTTTGCTGGGGGTGACAAAAAAATAAAAACCCTTTTTTTTACCGCCAAAAATTACAATTTTCCCGTAGCATTAAAACAAAGCGAAGGTTTTAATTTTCAATTTTTTCTCTTGTTGTGTAGCGAAAAAAAAACACCCTTGTAACACGCTACAACGCTCGTTTGTTTGTGGTTGGGTCAATTGTTTGGGGCAAATTTTTATTTCCCGGGGGGTTTTTAAGCGTTGTTTTTCTGCTGGGGGGACAAAAAAAAACCATCTTTTCACCGCCAAAAAAATTTAAATTTTCCTGTAGCAAAATTCCAACGAAAAAGGGTTTAAAAAATACAAAATTTTTTTTTTGTTGTGTGCGTTGAAAAAAAACCAATTTTTAAAAAACCTTTAAAAACTCGTAAATTTGTGGTTGCTCAATTGTTTTGGGGCAATTTACATCCCGGGGTTAATTAAGCGTTGCTCTGCGTTGTACTCAGTAAAAAAAACTTTTTTTTTTACCCCCACAGAAGAAATTTTTGTGCATAAATTTATTTCCGAAGGTTAAATTAAACCTGTTTGTTCTTTTATATTTTAGTAAAATACACGAGTTTTTTTAAACGGCACTTTCAAGCAATTTTTCCGCCCATTTGTGGAGCAAAAATTTATATCCAAGGGTTCATTTTTTTTACGGGGGGATTTGGCAACAAATACAGGGTGTGTTTTTTATCATATACAGGGTATCTTTTATCAAACAGTGTTGGGAATTTTAGAACAAACAGTATGTCAGAAAAAGAGAGGTGGCCCGGCTCTTTTATCTGGGGGGTGGGAAAAGGCACAAACATTCCCCGGGCCCCGGTCCCCCGGCCCCAGCAAGGGGGGGAAAAAGTAGCAGGGGTCACTCGGTTAAGGCCAAAAACCCGCCCGGGTGTCATCTAGCGTCCGGTGTTGTTCAGCAAACCCCAAAGGTTTTTTGATTGGTTTACTAGGTTTATCCAAAATTCCTCCCCGATGAATTGAAAAACCCCCCCAAAAAGTCGGGAGGAACGGGAGACACAACCCTTAGTTGGGGATGGGCCCCGGGAGCGGGTCAGCTCCCCCCACCTGTCCTCAATCCGCCCTGTCCCATCCGGGTTTCCCCCAAACCAGAGATCTAAAATATGTGGTCTGGGCCCGCGCCCAAATTTTATTTGCAGGAAGAACAATTTGAAAGGAGGGCCCGTCAGCAGCTACTTGGGAGCGAAAAATGGGGCCTTTTCCCCTGGGTTCTTGCAGTAGGGGGCAAAAATATAGGGTTTTTGAGAGTGGTTTGGGGTCATGTTGTGAGGGGGCAGCCCCCTTTCATACCAAAGGCCCGGTGGGGGGACAGCAGTGACGATGAAACACAAAAAGAAAGATGAGTTGCGACCGCACTTGGGAACCGGGTGAGGAAGGGCCCTTTATCATGTCAGGGGAAGAGGGCTCAGCTTGCGGCTCAGGCCCGTGGCGGGACCCGCAAGTTGGGGTTTGTGTGGGGCCTTTAGTCAGCCCGGGGGAGCGCCCGTTGTGAGGTCCCGGGGGCCCAAACGGCCACGGGGTTTAAAAAAACCCCCCCCTTCCCAAAAATAGCGGCACAGGGGCTCAGCGAGGCAGCGGCGGTAGTTTGTCACTCAGTGCGGGGCGTTTGGGGGTAAAATTCCCATTAAATCGGTTTGGGGTGGGAGTTCTTTGGGTAAGACACCGGGGGAGCCGGGAAAATGGGAATATGTAGGGAAAATTTTTGGGGAAAAAGTGAAGCGTGGCCAGGGGAGGGGAACGTTTTTCACCACGGGCCCCGTGTCAACACATGCCGCTCACCAACCGGGGGCCTGGAAAACGTTTCTCAGATGTGGTGGTTTCCCTCCTGCGGGCCCCAGGGAACACGCAGCACGCCCGTGGGGACGCTTTCCATTTTCAGCCCCCGTCAAGGCTCCACCACCTTGCAGAAAAGGGAGCTGTTTCTCTTTGACATCAAATCCCCGGGGCCAGATGGGTCCTGCTTCCCCGCGCTCATGGGCCCGCAGTTTCAGCGAGGCGATTGCAAAGAGACCCAAAGTATGCGTCCCCAAAATTTTCCCAAGCTGCCCCAAAACTGCCTTCTTTTTGTTCAAAATTGTTGTTTCGCAGTTCCCGCCCCTTTCCAAAAGGGGGAAATCGCACCATTAGAAACTAATGGCTTTTGCCGAGCCGAGATGGAGAGTTTCCCAACCGTAAAATTTTTTTTCCAAAAAGGCAGTACCAGAAATTTTATAAAAAATGTAGAACAGAAGGTGGGGCCCGTCCTTGAGTTATCCCGGGTTTTTTTGCAAGGTTTTTTGGCAGGCGCGGAGGGTTGGGGGCTTGTAACTACCCGGGCAGGGCCAATACATTTTTCCCTTTTCGGCCCACTGGGTGAATATCTTTTTCCGCCCAGGCACACCAACAAACTTGGACAGGGGGAAAGCCGCTTTCTCCCCCACTTGTCAAACTTCGGCTCCTCCCCAAAGTCCCCCTCCTCCCCTCCTCCCCCACCTCATCTCAGTCCACAAGTACTGCTTTCCCTCATAAACCCCAAAGTGTAGGGCACAGCGGTGTCACGCGTTCCTAACCTGGCTTGCCTCGGCGAAGAACCCCAAAAGGGGGGGAAAACTGCTCCGCTCAGAGAAAATCGAGTGGGCTTTCTGGGGCCCAACTGCAAATGGGAAAAACCATGGGGACGGACAATGGGGAACAGGTTCCGCGCTGACCGGGAGGGATGGGTTCCCGCCCTGCAGGGGCCCCTTTGTTAATCTGGTTGTAAAAAGGTTCCTGAAGTCTTCAGATCTTAGAAGTTCTGAAAAATGGCAGGAAATGTGCATGCACTTTATCCATTCCTACAAAGCCCGGGAACACCTCCCGAGTTCAGGGCAGGAAAGGGGCCTCCCCCCACACTCTAAAATGCGTTTTTCCACCGTTGGAAAAATTCCAGCCTGCACTGTTGGACCCACGGGATGAAAAAGAGAAAGGCCATTAACGATTTTTTGATGATCCAGGGGGACAGGAGTTTTTCCCGTTAACTTTGTTTCGCCTAGCTAGCGTACACTGCGTTTTTGGGCCATTCGAGTGGGCCCACTTTATTTGTCAGTCGCCAGGACACGGGATGAAAAACGTCTTCCCACTGCTTCATGTCCGGGAAAACAGAGGGAAAAAAATTGCGGGGGCAGGGGACGGGGACGTGGGGACTACATCTCGGGGCCACATGGCCCCGCTGGGGATGAAATGGAGGAGGGGGGGGAGGAGAGGAGGAATTGGAGCGAAGCATTCTGGTGAAAGAGGGGATTTTCACCCAGGTGAAAGAGAGGAGGAGAGGAGCAGCGGGAAGGAGGGTGGAGATGAGGAAACGGGCGATCCCCGCAAGCCCCGTGGCAGTATACAGGGGAGATGGAGGCGGGGCCCCGGAGTACTTGTGCAGATGGCCCGCAGTGCGATTTCCCTGGTTTGTGACGCCAATGTCAGATCGGCAGAGGGATGATTTGGTTCCCCCCTATTGGACCCTCGCTACCGGCCCAAAAGGGGGAGCCTTTTTCCCGCTATTGGTGGGAGGCAAACTCAAATATTAGGAAATCCCCGTAGTCTTTGGCTGCTATGTGCGGCACGCCCCTCTTGACAGGTTGACGGGGGGCTCAGCGTGACGTACCTCCCGGGCTGCGGGGGGAAAGGTGGGGGGGGTCGGAGCGAGCAGTCCTCAGCAGAAAACCAAAAGTTGGAGTCACTGATGGGGTTTCCCTTCCCCGCCTAGTGGGAGGGGCGTGCCGCAGCAGCAGCAGGCCCTAAAGCAGACATTAAACCCCAACAGGTGGGGGCCCTATTGGACAGCACTTGCACCCCTTGAAGACCCGCTGGCTATGGGCACCCAAAAATGGATTTTGTGGCCGAAACTTGCCGTTTTGAGTGGAGAAGCTGTCCTCCCCGGCCTGTGTGGCCGGGGCCCCGCCAACGAAATTTTCGGGCCCTTTACAGTGAAGACCTGGCCCCCCCCCCGTTAAACCCCCCCCCCACAACCCATCCCCCTCCCCCCAGCAACCAATCGCCCCCCCCCCAAAAAAAAAAACCCTCTAGGACATAAATGCGCCATTTCACCACAAAATTTAGTGTGAAAAAAAATGTATGGTGTATACCCCTCCCCAAAAAAGGTCACATATCTGTCTGTCTGTCTCACATATCATGCCCGGGGCTAAGTGCTTATCCATATCCCCCTCCACCCACATAAAATACCCCCCCTCCATTTTTCCCCTTGGTCAACACTTTCACCCCCTAAAAAAATCACTAGCAAGAAAGAAAAAATTAACTCCTATCACGGGGGTAGGTGTTCCTTCTTTTAAAATGGGAAAGTGTGCGCTCCCTATACAACGCCGAAAAAACCCTAAAACCCCGCCAATAAGCCACATGAGGCAACACAGCTCGGATAACCTACAACCCGCCAAAAGAGCCCAGATAGGGTCAGACACCAGCTCAGGTAAAACCCTACAAAACCGCCATATAGGGGACCACATAGGGGTAAATACCAGCTTTACATCACTTTACTGAATACAGCACTGACCAAATTTTGAAGCAAAATCCCCCCCGATTCCAGGGACTCAGGAGGTCCCATCTGATGAGTCGTTCTCTTCTTTGATCTTTTTTTTCCCCCTTCTTTTCATCTTCCACACCGCATGTGATGCCCGGGGCCCCCACTCCCCTGCAAAATTAACACAAATATTTAGAACCCTCAATTTTCAAGCATCTTTTTACCTTTCCCACCTCTGTAAAACCTTCCCCGGGGTGGGAGGGCGGGTAAAAGCCATAATTAGAGGTTGTATCCTAGGGGTTTGGGAAAGGTGGGGAGAGGGCCCCTAACCCCCCTGGGATAAGCCAACTAGGGGTGCTCCCCTAACATTATATTCCCCGGGTGGGGTGGGGACGCCCCTGGGTAGGTTGGAAAATTTTGCAAGGTGGGGTAATTAGATGGCCCCTATTTGGTAGGTGCACCCCCCGGGATAATTTGGGTAGGTCAGCCCCAGGTGGGTTTGGTGGGGTACCTGCCACGGTCCCCTTTTATTTTGTAGGCAGTCGGGCCCCCCTTTATGTTTAGTGATTCAGGGCCCTTTAGAGGTTGGGTAGCCAGGGCCCCCCTTTAGAGGTAGGTAGCCAGGGCCCCCCTTTTAGAGGTTAGGTACCAGGGCCCCCCTTTAGGGGTTAGGTGCCAGGGCCCCCCTTTGGGATAGGTAGCGCCGGGCCCCCCCTTTTAAGTAGGTAGCGTCAGGGCCCCCCCTTTAGAGTAGGTAGGTAGGGCCCCCTTTTTGAGATAGTAGCGTGGGGGCCCCCCCTTTAGGATGGTAGCAGGGGCCCCCTTTAGAGTAGGTAGAGGGCCCCCATTGCTGGGTGCGGGCCCCTTTTTGATAGGTTTTAGCAGGGCCCCATTAGACATGGTGCGGGGGCCCCTTTTGTAGGTAGCAGGGCCCCCCATTAAAATGGGTAGCGGGGCCCCCCCATTAGACTAGGTGTAGGGCCCCTTAATGATAGTGCGGGGCCCCTTTAGTAATAGGTAGCGGGGGCCCCCATTAGAAATAGGTAGGGGCCCCCCCCATTAAAATAGGTGCGGGCCCCCTTTAGAAATAGGTAGGGGGTCCCCATTAGAAATAGGTACAGGGCCCCATTAGAAATAGGTGAGGGCCCTATTAGAAATGGGGTGCGGGTCCCTTTAAAAATAGGTAGCAAGGCCCCCTTTTAAAATGGTAGGGGGCCCGCTTCTTTATATATATAATATTATTATATATTATTATATATATTTTATTAAATAAAATCCCATTTAATAATAAAAAACAAAAACAAAAAAAAAAAAACACATTCGGCCCCCCCCGGCTGAGATGGCGACTCCTCCACCCGAAAGGGGGGGGAAGTAAAGGGGGGCCCCCTTTGAATGTGGGGGGGGCCCCCCGGAGGCGGGCCCCATTTTTCAGCTCCCGGGGAAAACACGACCACCAGTTTCGGTTCCCCGGAACCCCGGGCGGGCCCCCCCGGGGCGGGGACATTGTTAATCCGGGTCGTCCTGGGGGGGGACCAGGGGGCCGGGCTGCAAGGCAGGGGCCCCGGGCCCCGGGAGCGAGGGATTTGCCCCGGGGCCCCCACAGCGCGGGACCATGTGGGGGGGACCTTCGGCGGCTGGCCGCCCCCCTGAAAATTAGGGGAATAAAGGCCGCCGAGGCCCCTTTTCCCCCCGGACCCCATAGGGGTTTTTAAACCGGCTGACCCCCTGTATGGCCCCCCTTTTTGGGGGGGGCATTGGCGGGGTTTCAGTGCGCGGGAGCCATCGTTACCCCAAGGGGAACCCCTTGTCGGGGAAATGGGCCCCTTTTTAAAAAATACGGGATCGGCCAGGGTTTTCCACCCAATGCCTTAGGCGTCGACTACATCCCCGCTTTCCCTTAAAAGGGGGTTTTTTTAAAAACCCGTCGCCACTTTTGATCCCCCCTGCCCAGAAAATCCCACTTTTTCCTTTGCCCCCAAACCTCTTTCTCTGTATTTTTCCCCCCCCCATCTCTGTTTTCCCTTCTGACCTCCTTGTTTTTGGGGCCCGCACCCAGGTATTCGGCCCCCCTTTTTCTTTTGCCTTTACCCGTGCTTGTGGGCCCCGCTGACCTATCTGTGGGTTTTGCGGTTTTTTTCCTGTGCCCTGCTGCCTCACGTGCTTGGCTATCCGTGCCTACCATGTTTTGCCACTCGGGCTTCCTTTTTACCTCCCGTGTTTGCCCCGCCCTCACGTTTGGTGCCGGCCCCCCCTGTGGTTCCGGCCCCCTGCCTTTTACTTTTGGGCTGCTGCCTTGCTCCCCGTCCACTTTTTTACCCCTGTGCTCTTTTTGCCCCCCAAATTTGCAAATGTCTGACCTCATTTTGGGTGGTTGGGTGCTCCGGACCTACAATGTGTCTTGTCCCTCTGTCTCCTGTTTGTTTTCCCTTTTCCACCACCTCATTTTGCGTTTGGTGCCTGCCACCAAACCCTTTTGCCCCGTCCCTCTTGCCCCTTCTCTGGGTACCTCAATGTCATTGTCCACTTTGGCCCGGTTTTTTTCCACCTCCAAATGTCATTGTCCACTTTTTTTGCTACCCTTTTTTGGGACCTCAATGTTATTGTGCCACTTCTGCCTCGCGCGTGGCTTTGGGTGCCCCAAAACTGTCATTGTCCACCCCCCATTTGCTTTTTGGTTCCTGACCTACCCTTGGGCATTGTCCCATTCTGGCCCTCTCTGTTTTTGCCACCCAAAGGGCATTGTCCCTTCCCATTGTTTGGGCCCCCAATTGTCATTGTGCCCCTTTGGCCTCTCTCTTTTTTGCCACCTCAAAGGCTTGTGCCACTGTCTACCCTTTTTGCCTGGGGTGCTGTGACCTAAACCTGGCTTTCCCTGCACCCCCATGTTTTTCTTTCCCCGGGGCCCACCCTGTGTTTTTGCCCTTTTTACCTCATTGCTCTTGCTCCGGGTTACGGGCATTTTCCCCCTCTTGGCCCCCTTTTTTTCCCCCCCGTGTATTTTCCTTTCCAATTTTCCGCTCACCCCAATTGTCATTTGCCCTCTTTTTAAATTTTTTTGCACTGTGGCGGGGACTGTTTTACCAAATCTTTATGGGGCCAAACCCCCCCTTTTCAAATTTTTCCCTCTTGGCCTTCCCGTTTTTGCCCCCTTGAATTTCCTTTTTTTCCCCCCCCATTTTGGGGCCCCTTTTTTTCCGGGGTTTCCCCAGCCCCCTTTTTTTTAGTGCCCCCCAAAAGTTTAAAGGAAAATTTTTTATTTTTGGGGATTTTTCCCCTTTTGTCCAGGGAATTTTATAGTGAGGATTTTTGGGGGGATATTTGTGTTTTTTTTTTGAAAAAAAGCTTTTTTTGCTGGCCAAAATTTTGCCCCCCAGGTTTTGGGGGGGGGTGCTGTTTTTTTGATTTTCCCGGTAATTTGGGGTTTTTGTTTGGGAAATTTGGGGGAAAAAAAATGCCCCTTTTTTTGGGGGCCAAACAAGGAAGATTTTCGGGGGAAAGTTTTGGCAAAAGAGGGGGGGGGGCCCGGGGGAAAGGGGGGGGGGGGGGGGGGAAAAAAAAGGGGTTTTTTTTGGAGGGGGGGGACCGGGGGAAAAAGGGGGGGGGGGGAAAAAATTGGGGGGGGGAAGGGAAAAAAGGGGGAAGGGGGAGGGGTCCCTTTTTTTTTGAAAAGGGGGGGGGGTTTTTTGGGGGGGGTGGGCGGGGAAGGGGGGGGGGGGGGCGGGGGGGGGGTGGGGGGGGGGGGGGGAAAAGTAGGGGGGGGGGGAAAGGAAGAAAAAAGGGAAAAAGAAGGGTTTTTTGGGGAAAAGGGGGGGGGGGGGGGGGGTGGGGGTGAAAAAGGGGGAAAGGAAAAGGGAAAGGGGGAAAGGGCGGGAAAAGGGGGCCCCCTTTTTGGGGGGGGGCGAAAGCCCCAAAAGGGAAAAAAAAAGGGGGAGAAAACCCCCCCGAGGGGGGGGGGGGTTAAAAAGAAGGGGGGGCGAATGGTGGGGGAAGGGGGGGGGGGAGGGGGGGGGTGGAACCCCCGGGGGGGGGGGGAAAAGGAAATTTTAAAAAGGCGAAAAGGAAAAAGGAAAGTGGGGGGGGGGGGGGGGGTTTTTTGGGGGGGGAAAAAGGGGCGGTAAATGGGAGGGGGTTTGAAAGGGAAAAAAAGGGTTAAAAGGGAAAAAGTAAAAAAAGGGGGGGGGTGGTTTGGGAAGAAGGGTTTTAACCGAACCCCGGGGGGGGGGGGGGAGGAACCAAAAAAGGAGGGTGAAAAGGGGGAAAAAGAGGGGGGGAAAAAAAAAAAAGGGAAAAAGGGGAAAAAAAAACCCCCAAAAAAGAAGGGGGGAGGGGGAAAAAAAAGGGGGGAAAAAAAAAGGGAAAAAATTTTGGAGGGAAAAAGAAAGGAGCTATGTTTCACCACCGTTAACCCCGTCTCTGCTCTCCTGTCTGTTAACCTGCACTACATCAAGGGCACCTCACATCAACATCATGGGCAGGAGACTACAACCACCATCAGAGTGTGCCCTGGGGGAAGTTACACAATCTACCAAGCTTCAAGGCCCCCTCTTTGCTGTAATGGTGCAAGAGAGGTATAGTGGACGTCAATGCCACTGTGACCTGATTAGTGACTTCGACTCCCATCCTCTCCTCTGTTCCGCTCTGGGCAGTTACAATAGTATTAGTCCTATTACGATAGTGTCAGACAAGTCCATGCCCCCTGTAAATAGTTCTTGACAAGTCTATGCCCCCGTAGATAGTTTCTGAATAGTATTAGCCTTATGAACATAGTGCTAGACAAGTCAATGCCTCCTGTAAATCGAACTTGACAAGTATGTTTCCCTGTAGATAGTTCCTGAATAGTATTAGCCCTAAGAAAATAGTGCCATGCAAGTCTATGTCCCCTGCAAATAGTACAAGTAAAGGATACTCAGTGGTCTCTGTTTCTGCCCTGCCTTATAGAGTTGCTAGTCTGGCCTCTTCTAGCCAGCCCTAACTCCTCCAGAGTGATGTAGGAAATGTGATGACATCTCACTGATTGCATCACATCAAAAGTGCTAGTGCTAATAAAGTTGTTCAATCATGAATGTATCCTAAGTCTTATGCATACAGTTCTATAAGATAAAATTTATTTTTAGCGACCAGTTTTACAGAACCTTGGAACCCCTGACTATATTAAATTATACATTACAGTCCACATAGTATGTTTTTAGTAGGCAGTGCTTGGTTTATGTCTAGTAGGCGGAAATCAACATTAGAGGGCCTTCCTAAAGAACAGTATATGGTTCCACAAGCCTTTCAAAAACTCATCATAGAGCACCCTGCTCATACTTCTCTAGTGAATACCTCAAGAAAAGACAACCACACTACTTCAGAGAAATAACAGTACAAAGAACAAGCATTTTCTTCAGCCAACATAGTTTTAAATGTAAAAATTAATTTCTTTAATTCTTGGCATATCACCCTAAAATTGATAATAAAAAGCAATGTGCATGGACCAGTATTAATAACTAACATCCATGCTTGGGTGAGTTATCATTAAGCCAGTACGCCAAACTAGTCATAGGAAAAAAACAAAAAACGTCTGAGTGATATCCTGATGGATTTTCAAATGCTGTAAACATACTGTATGTCCTGTTGTGATAAAGCACAGTGCTAAAGGATATGCTGTTATGGAATGTTCAAAGGTCTTCTGGACAGCAATTATTTCGCCATTGATTATGGCAATTGGTAAACTTAGAAATGCTTGCTCTATTCTGTAAATTGAATGGTGTGTAAAATGCCAGTTATGGGAGTAAAGAGAGAGGACTTTGGAAATACCAGTTTCCAATTGTGTTTAATATTAATGTTTTCGGAATGTGTGGTGTATGTCAGTACCATGTCACCCAACTTTATTTGTGCTTTAAATCACATTCAAGAGTGAGTCAAAAATTAACTGCACTCTGGATGTAGAATGCATTTTAATCAACTTTCATAAAAGACAAATACATTATTTTTTACATAATCTCACTGCTGTCAACAAGCAGTGAGATGTGTTAGGCACCATTGTCTTTCCTTTTTCATCAGACGTTAGTTTCCGTACTCTTAGGGTATGTTCACACGACTTATTTAGCCACGTATTTTGGCGTGCATTTTGCCGCGTATTGCGCTTAATATGCTGTAAAATGCGTGTTGCAACTACTGTAATTCATAGCTCTCATAGAGAGCTATGGATTACGCGTCGTCCCCCGCACGTACAATACGATCGTATTGTACGCACGGAGGGAGAATTGATAGTTCCCCTTTCATTTTATATAGTGCTCTGAAAAAATAAAAAGGGGACTCTGGTTGCTATGAGCAACAAAGACAATCTTATACCTAAACAGTTTTCATACATGTCGCCCCAAAGTCTTTGATAAATTTCAGTACCAAACATACTCTCAGACCACAAAAGATCATATGGTATTCTTCTTCTGTGCAAGTAACTGGTGGAGCAGCCTTTTGTTCTTGCACTGCAGTCACAAATGAAATTCCTTTACATGTCCAAACCTGCAAAACAGTGACTGGTGTGACTTAATATGGCAAGTATTAATATGACAGTACATCATAACTTGGCCAATTATATGCTCTATTCTGTTTTAGTGTAGATGTTGAAAATACTGGCATAGAAACCATAAATAATAATAATAATAATAATAATAATAATAATAATAATAATAATAATAATAATGATCAATACGCTTCGGTGTAGCAGTTGAATAAAAATGAAAAAAAAAAAGTTGAACTTGGCTGCTGCCATCATGATAATTGTTACGGGTGTCCCTGCGACCCTCGTGTCAGGTCGCAGGCACACCCGCAACGCGCGCAGCACCTCCTGCTGCGGCCGGTGCCGCGGCCCGATGCTCGGGCCGCGGACACCCCGGCGTGTCACGGGCCCTTTCCCCCCTTTCCCCCGCCCGGGGTCCCGTCCTGGCGCGCGTTCCTGCTCCGGCCGGGTCCGCGCCCCTCTATTTGCCGCCCGCCGGGCACTGCCGGGAAATTTAAAGGGGGACAGTGCGCCTTTGATTGGTTTTTCCCCCGGCACGGTCCCCATTTTGGGCCCTGCCTTTCCCCCCCCCCCCCCCTTTCCGAATCGATATTTTGCCTTGTCCCTGGAGGGGGAAGGTTCCAAAGTGTCTTGTTCCGTTTACTGTGAAACCCGAAACCTTCTGCTCCTCCCTTACCACAAACCCTTTGCCGCCTGTCCTGCCCTTTCTCCCTTTCCCCCGACTACAGCCTCTTAAAACGATTTTGTACCACGCAACACCTGGGCCCCACCGCAAAAAAAGCACGTCAGGGGTAGGCCCGGGGTAGCAATCCCCGCAGCAAGTCCATCCGCTTTGCGGCGGGCTCGGGTGAAAACGGACCTACTTAGACTCCTTTCCCCGGCTGGCTTAACATCCGTTTGTGGTGGCCCAGGGGATCCACACCACCCGAACAGTTCAAATCCCCCATGGATCGAGCGCCCGACCTCCTCCCATCGTGGCTCAGAAAATCTAAGAAAAAGCGCAGCAAGCGAAAACACTGAACCAACTACATATGTTCGCAGCCCCGGGCCACTCTGCACAAAAAAACGCGGCCGTGGCTCAAGCACACGCGTTCCGGGGGGACATCCCCTGGGCCCTTAAACCCGCTTGTCCATGCCGACGAAGTTTGGGGGGGACTCTAAGGCCTGCGGGGGGTTCATCCCCCAGTGTGCCCCACGGGGAAAATTAGGCTGGTCATTCCCCGCCCAGAGGTCCAAGGTGGCCGCGGGGTCAGTCCCCCCGGAAAAAAACCCCGGGCCCGGGGCGACGCCATTTTGGGGCCCCGAGGCATCCTATCCAGCGGATCGGGCGACTTTCTTGCAGGATTTTCCGCGGAGTCTTCAGGAGCCTGCCCGGCCTCGTCGAAAAAAAAGCTTAATAAACCTACGCAGGGGAACCCTCCTTGGCGACTACCCCGTCAATTTCCACCTTAGCCCCCTAAAAGGCGGGGAAATGAGCTGCGTTGTGCGCCATTAAAGAAGGGCCCTCCGGCCGATAAAGGGATGCCCCTCGCCACCCGGGGACTCTCCACGCTTTAAATAGCTCACCCATCTGGCAAACCCCGCATAGACACCCCTTTCTCGGAGAGACGGGGGACCCGGGGGGAACGCGAGCCAGTCAAACACGTGGGGTTCCCCCCCGTCTTGCCCCAGTTTTTCAGCCCCTCCGCTGCCCCCCCTCCCAGCCAGCCTTGGAAGGGGCCCCATAAAGGGGGGGCAGTACCCCCCCTGTCCCGCAAGAGCTTCCCCCACCGTGAGGAGAGGTTTGTCCATGGGGGCAGCCCCGAACACTTCCGTGGGGTTTTCCCACTTCTTGGGCAAGGGGGGAAAAAAGCACGAACCTAGATTCGTGGGAAAGGCGTCCCTAGGTGGAGAAATCCCCCCCGGGCTCAGCCCCAGCTCTGGTTACCCCAAAAACCCGGGGAACTCGTTCCGAGTTCGGCCTCCGGGTTCCGGTTGGCTGGAGCTTTATGGTTTTTCGTTGGTGCCCAAGTACGTCCTCGGGTTCCCCTAGACCAACCCTTTTCCATCCCCCGCAGGGGTGAATTAAGCGACGCCATCCACTACCCGGACTGAACCAGTGGTCCTCAAATAGGAGCCCTGCAAAGGGAAAGGACACGTTTCTTTTTACCCCTTTTCTTCCTGGGCTGTTCTACGGGGCCCCTTGGCTACAGCGTCAGCCCCCTATGCTGGTTTGGAAACGGTAAGTTCTGCGTTGGGGCCCGGACGCCAGTCTCTTGTCTTTGGGCACCCCCCCGGGGTGCGCCCCAGTCCTCCACGGGTCCTCTCCCAACCACACCTGGTTTCCCAAACCCTTATCGGGATTCCAAAATTTTTTTTTTCCGAGAGCAAGCTGAGACCTTCCTCCTCATCCCCCTATGATTGCCCCATAACCTGCTACCAGGGACCCCCCCCGGGGGGTAGGGTCAACCCGCTCTCCGTCCCCGAAACTCGGGCATGTGGGCCCTATGAGAAGAAAACTACGAAAGGGTTTCATCCGAAATTCATTTTCCCCGGGGGGTGCCGGATTTTTTTTGTGGAAAAAAAGATACCCTGAGACCGTCTTTGACTACCGGGGGGTCTAAATAAGACACCATCAAAAAACCGGTAACCCCTCTCCTTAAATCACGGAACCTTTTTGACCGTTTTTGGGGGGCCAAGGGTTTTTTTTTTTCCAAATTTGGACTTCGGGGAGCAATAATCCTCATCCGGATCCGGGAAGGGCGAGTGGAAGAGGGCCTAAATCCCCGGTGGGGGCACTTTGAGTATCTGGAAAACCCCCTTGGGCTTATGCAACGCTCCGGCCGCTTCCGGGAAATTTGAACGACATTTTCAGAGACCCCCTATAGCCTGTGTAGTGGTTATTTAAAACACCCTGGTTTTCTCACCCATCGGGACCCCCACCATTTCAGTGGCCAGGCCCTGAACGCCTGCGCAAAACCCATCTAATGCTAAACTGGAAAAGTGCCTTTTTCACCGCCCGCCTCCCGTTTTTTGGATACATAATCTCTGATAGGGGGTCGCGGAGGGACCCCACCAAACCTCGCCGTCCTAAGTGCCCCGCCCTTTTGGGCCTGCGGCTAACAACGTTTCCGGGGTTTTTCAAAAAATACAACCCCGACAATTCACCCGCACTTTTCAACGTTGGTAGCCCCTATTTTGGGCCCTTAAAAGAAAACATGCCAACCCAAAACTGGGGCCCTCCGGTCGCCAAAGAACCCTTTTCCAAGCTGAAGGCAGCATTCCCTCCGCACCGGTGGTTATCCCGGCCAATACCAAAAACCCTTTTTGGAAGTACCCTCTTCCATAGGACGGGAGCACTGCTCACCCAAAAGGGGGCCCAAGGGCAAGCCCCGGACCTGCGGTTCTTTTCCCAGGACCTTTCACCAGCAGAGAAAAAACTATACCACGGGGATCGGGAACTTTTACCTTAACTTCCCCCAAAAAATGGCCCCCCCTCCTGGAGGGTGCCCGCTTCCCCCGTGAAATCTTCACTGCCCAAAAAAACCCCCTCCCTATCTCCAACACACAACGTCTAAAACCTCGCAACGAGATGGCCCCTTTTCTTTCCCGTTTCAAACTCACCCCTTCCGACCGGCAGAAAAGAACCCAAGGCCGATCTCTTTTCCCTGCCTCCGATGTTATGGGGGGGAAGAGGGGGCCCCCAAACATATTTACCCCCGGAAACGTCTGATGTCTGTGGCTCCCACTAACCCCAAGGGGTCCCCCCCGGGGAAAGACGTTTTTGTGCGCCCTGCGCCCGGTTGGGGGCCCGAAAGGGGTCACTGTTCCCGCATACCCGGGGCACCCTGGGGTTCGAAGGCTTGTTTTATTTCCCCCTTCTACGGTGGCCTGGGTTTGTTAACGATGTAAAGGGTTTGTGGGGCCCGCACCACCCGTGCCCCCAAAAAGTACCCTCGCCAAAGAAACCGCGGGATACTCCAACCCCTGCCGGGGCCTACTGTCCTTGGGGGCCATATTGCCATGGTTCATAACTGACCACCCCCCTCTAAGGTAAAAAACGGTCATTTTGGGTAGTCACTGACCGTTTTTTCCCAAATGGCTCATTTTGTTCCCTTTCCGGCCTTTCCTTCTGCGCCCCCGGGTCGCCAAAATTTTTTTTTTAACAATTTTCCGTTTGCAGGGTCCCCAATAAAACTGTCTCGGGCCGGGGGCCAGTTTTTGTCCGAGATTTTGGCGAGCCTCTGCTCGCACTGCAAGTGGAACTGGGCTTTCCCCCTGCGTACCACCCCCAAAACCAAAGGGCAAGTGGGGAGGGGGAAACAGTCCTAGGGGTACTTATCTTTCCCCACTTCACTTTGCCAAACAAGATGACGGGCCGTCTACACCCCTTTGGGCGGAAATTTTCCCTATAAATTCCCTGGACCGACCGCTGGGGGCATCCCCTTCTCCATTGTCTTTGGCGCACCCCGCCCACCCCTTTCCCTTGCCCTTGCCTCCCCCGATGTCCCTGCGTGGACGTTGGTCCGGACCATCCCTGCTGGAGGGAACGCGCCTCCCCGCTTTAGCCTCGGCCCGTGAAGACCCCCGCGACAAAAAAAAGAAACCCCCCCCCCCGTCCTTTGTCCCGGGGGGTAAGGGGTGGCTGTCTGCCAAAATATCCTTTTAAAATCCCCACACAAGCTGGGTCCCCCCTTTTTTTTGTCCCTTTGAAGTCCGGGGGGCAAAAATCCTGAGGCCCACAAGCTCCGGCTCCCCCCGACCATGCGCACCCCCAAAATCCTTCCATTCTCCCTACTGAAGCCGGTTTACCCCTTTAAACCCCTTCCTCGTTCCGTGGTTCCCCCTCTCCCGTACTATTTCCACCAATTTTTTTGCCGTCAAAGAGTTTTTGGGGCCCCTAAGGAAAAATTTTGGGGAAACGATTTTTTTTGGTGGACTGAGGGGGTTTGGGCCAGAGGAAAGGTCGTGGGAGCCGGAGGAAAAATCCTGGATAGGTTCTGTCTAAGTTTTTGCGGGCCGAAAAGGGGGGGGCCCAAGGGGGGGTATTTTCGGGTGTCCCCGCGACCCCCGTTTTCGGGCGCAGGGACACCCCAAGCCGCAGCACCTCCTGCGCGGGGGGGTGCCGCGGGGCCCATCTCGGGGCCGGGACCCCCGGCGTGTCACGGGGAAAACTTACCTGTCCACGCTCCCCGGGCCCGTCCTGGCGCGCGTCCTGCTGCCGGCCGGGTGCACGCGGCCCCCTTTAGTGGGGCGCGCGCAGCCCCCCGGGAAATTTTTAAGGGACAGGCCCGGGGATTGGTTTTTTTACCGGGGCCCGGGCCCCAATTTAGCCCTGCCTCTTCCCCCGCACCTTTGCCCATCATATGCCTTGTGCCTGGAGAGGAAAAACGTTCCCAATGTCTTGTTCCGTTTACTGTGACCGTCCTTCGCCTCCCCCCCTTGACCACGAAAATTTGCCGCCGTCCGACCTTTCTGCCTTCCCCACACGGCCCGCTTCACATTTTTACCACCAAAACCTCGGCTCCCACCGAAGCAAGTCACGTCAGGGGTAGCGACCTGGTACAATCCGCCGCAGCAAGCCACCCCCTTTGCGGCGGGTTGGTAAAACCGGGCCCACTTGACTCCGTTTTCCCCGGTGGCCTTACAAACACGCTTGTGGTGGGGCTGTGGATCCACTACCACATCCGTTAAAAATATTTTTGGGAAAAGAGATTTTTTAAAGGGATATCAATTATTAATGTGTACAGCACTGAAATTTAGAATGAATCAGAACTGCATTAAAAGTTTTGGTATTTCCCCCGTAGAAAAAAGCGCACACCGCTGAAGAATGGGTTTCTCGAGTAAAGCCGGGGGGTTTTTCAGCACATTTTTGTGTGAAAACCTTCGCTTATACCGGTAAATACAGTACAGAAATTTTTAAAAAAAAAATACAAAACGAATATTTTTTTCCAATTATAAATTTCTGAAATGGGAAAAAAAAAGAATAAATATAATGAAAAAATTATTCCCTTACAAAGTCATCATGGGAAAAAGGATTTTAATAACCTTCGCCCTTTTATTCATTTTTAGTTTGCTTTTTCTAAACCAAAGCGGCCTAAAAATCAAACATTATGAAAGAACATTTTCTCCAAAACCCCAAAACATATGCCATTTGGGCAAAAACCAGGGGGTATTATAATTTGATGCTAAGTAATGATATAAATTATCAAGAGGGGAAGATATAAAATAAAATTTTTAAAATAATGCAAAATTATTACATTACAACCCTGTGGAAGAGGATTTTTTAAAAACATTCCCTTAAAATTTTTAATTAAAATTTTGTGATGCTAAAAAAAAATTGCTAAATGAAAAAAAAAATTTTGCCAACTAACAAATTCTGCATTGTGCCCAAAACGATCAATTGGTTTTGGGGGGGACAATATTTAATAATTAATTGATTTGCCCCGGCCAATTTCTAATGCCTTGTCAAAATATTTAAATATCAAGATGTTAAAATTTTATTTTACTCATCACTGATTGGGTTTTTGAAAACTGGCTTCCTTTTTTATATGTTTATCCCTTGCATACAAAGTGGTTTTAAAACCCGATTCTTGAAAAAAAGTTTTGTTTGATCTGAGAGCAGAGCTCCTGTTTCCAAGTTTCTTCAGAAGATCTTGGGGGCTGAGAGTTTTAAAGAAATTTCTGCAACAGAAAAGTTTACCCCTTCCTATAACATGCTGCCTATAAGCCTAGCTGACAAGTTTCCTTTTTGGGCCCTAAATGAATATAACCCCTACTCTTCCCTCTTCCACAACATTAAACTTTCTCAAAAAAAACCCCCACAACCACCTTTTCCCTATTCCACCACACCCCTCACTCTCTCTGCTTTTCCTGCTGCCGGGGGGCAATCTCCCAACCCCCGCCCCCTAGCCATCCCCACTGTGGTTTCAGGCATCTTTACAGACCCAAAGCAATACTTTATCAACCAATAAACCTCAAAACCAACCCCCAAACCCCCCCGCACACCCCTCCCCAGTCTGGAGCCCTCTGGGGAAAGCAGTTTTGTGTGAAACAAGCTTTCCCCTTTATCCCACCTCTTCATCTCAGCAATCTCAAAACCCTCCTTGGATTAATAGAAAAATTTGGGTGACACCCCTGACACCAAATTCCCCGCTGCACTCTCCATGGGGGGCTCCGTTTACCCCACCCCCCCCCTGGATAAAACATGGCGGGGGTGTCGGCCTTCTTTTGTCAGATACCTGGGTTTCCCTTTTCTCCATTCCACCCGTACCCCCCCCTCCCCCCTCCCCCCCCTTTGAGGGCATTCTGTCCGCATTTCCTCCAACCCCAAGTGGGTGTTGTCTAAATGACCCCCCCGGGCCCTCCACCCCTACCTTGACCACTTTGCTTCCTGACTCCTCCATTTTCTTTCCACCGGACATCCCCACTATTATCATGGGAGTTTTTTTAACATTCCATCGATACACCCCACTCACTACTAACAAACTCCTGTCACTCTCCTCTTCCTTTGGCCTCCCCCAGTGGACCTCTGGAGCCACTCACACAGACGGACACACACTGGACCTCATTTCCACCTGCCTTTGCCCCCTATCTAAACCTCTCAAACTCTCCTCTCCCTTTTCTCTGACCACAACCTGCTCACCTTCTCCTCCATCACTACTCACCTGCCCCCCCTGCCCCAAAATCTAGTACACCCACGCAGGAACCTACAAAAATCTCAACCTTTTCACCTCTCTCTGACTCTCTTGCACCTCTCTCTACCATTCCTCATTTGCTTTATCCAGACGCAGCCACCACAATCACCTCCACTCCTTGCCGGGTCCCCCTCTCACACACAACAGAACCTGCAAAATGAACAGACAACCCTGGCACACAGACTCCACCAAAAAAGCTGAGGCGAGCTTCCAAAATTGCCGAATGCCGCTGGAAGAAAACCCGCTCCACCACTGACTTCACCTCATATAAACAACACTAACCACTTTAAATCCGCATCACCTCAGCCAAACAAGACTACTTCACGACTTCACATCCTCCTGTCCCAAACCCCAGACAACTTTTAACACCTTCAACCTTCCTTCTCCTTCGCTCCTCCTTATTGGGGTCCCCCAGGGTCATCCTGGCCCACTACTCTATTCATCTACACTCTTGGTCTGGGTCAGCTCATAGTTTTCCACCCCAGTTTCAATACACCTGTATGCGATGACACCAACTCTACATCTCCGGCCCAGTGTCCTCTATACCTCCGATCCCTACTGTTTTCGTCCCTTTCCTCGTTTCTTTCCCCCCCCCGTCTCCTAAAACTAAACGTGGAGAAAATTGAATTTATTATCTTCCCACCGTCCCACTCATCCTCCACCTGATCTCTCTATCACTGGTTAATGCTTCACTCTCACCAGCACCACAGTCCGCTGCCTTGGGGATAACCTTTGGGCTCCAATCTTTCCCTTTAAAACCCACATCCAAACCCTCACCTCTGCCTGCCCCCTTCCACCTAAAAAAATATTTCCCGTATCATTTCTTAATCTGAAAGCACCAAAAATGTTGGTCCACGCCTGTCATACTCCGCGCTCAACTTACTGCAACATCCATTCTCTGTGGCCTCCCAGCTAGCACCCTCGCTCCCCTCAAAGACCAACCTTAACGCTGCTGCCGTCCTGATTCACATCTCTCCTCGTACTCCCTGCCTCTCCCCTCTGCGATCCCTTCACTGGTACCATTGCCCAGCGATCCATAGTTAAAGACTAGAAATCTTTGGACTACAAGGTCTCCATAACCTCTCCCTTTATATATTCTGCCTTAATCATCTAATACCTACCCTCACGCAAACTCCGCTTCACCGGTCCTTCTCTCTACTCTCACTCTCGATCCACACTCCTCTTTATAAACCGTCTCCAAGTCTTATCTCGTGCTTCCCCAAACTTTTTAACTCCTGCCCAAAACACTCTCACGACTATCCCCCTCTCTCACCTGGCGCTTCAAGTAACCTAGAAAACCTGTACATTTCAGGATTGCATAATAACTCCAACATTATCCGTTGTTGCTTGCTCCATCCCACAAACATTGTCTGCCATCACCTTCTGTCTCTTCTCCCTTCCTGTAGATTGTGAAGCCCCGCGGGCTGGGACCTATCTCCCTCTGTACCAATGTTGTTAGTCTACTTATTTGTCATTAGTAATTCGTTTGACCAAAGTTATTTATGTACCCGCCTGAAATGTACAGCGCCCTGGAATCAAGGGCGCTCCAAAATAAATGATAATAATAATAATATCCTCTATGAGGATGTGAAAAGAACGTGTAATCATGTGCATTGGGATGTGCTAGGTGCCAGGCATCACAGAGCTGCATATCATAAAGTAGTTTCCTTATTTTGTTCATTTGTTAAAAGGGTATAAAATGCCCTGATGAAGTATCTATTTCTGGCAGAATAGCTAAATTAAAGTCACCATATGGGATATTTTCCTTGGTTTTAATCTTAACCATCTTTCCCTAAGTAAAAAAGGTAAGTTGACCGTGATTCGGAACATAAATGTTCACTATGGTGTACATATTCCCCCATTCCACTTAAAAAGGACTATCTGGCATACCATCTTTTTAAACATTGTATATGAACAGGGGGGGTTTTAGGGAAAAAAAAAAAACATCCCTTTATTTTGGGGCACTAGAATTAATTTTTGGCAAAAAGAGGGGAAATACTTATTTTTGTTTTAAATTTTCTAAATGGCCCCGACATGATAGGGGTCTCTTTTAACAGAGAACATGGGTCCTTCCCTTTTGCATATTATAAAATATAGGAAACCCTTTCCGGGATATTAAACCCCCTTAATTAAGGGGAAATAATGCGGGGGTCTCATGTTACGGTAAACTAACAAAAATTCCGGGGGTCGCGGGGGTCCCCCGCCCCTGCGACCGCACCCTGCCCCGCAGGGGTCCGCGGGTGCTGCGGGTGCCCGCACCCTCCCTCTGCTGTCCCCCCGGCCCGCTTCCCCTTTCCCGTCCGCCTCCTGTAACGCCGCTCCTCCGTCCGGCCGCCGTGCGGTACCCGCTTAAGGGGCGCGCGCGCCCGGCTTCCGAATTTAAAGGGCCCCCTCCCTATAAATTTGGGCCTTTTTCGGGGGTGGGTTTATTTAAGGTATCCCCCCCCTTCCCGCCACTTGGGTTTTTTTCCGTGAGTTTAATTTATTGGGGTTCCGTCTTATCCCCGGTAAACCCGTCCCCCTTTACGTTTTTTAACCTTGCCTGTTTGCCGCTGCCCTTAGTCTGCCTGCTCTGACCACGAACTCTGCGCCGCCCTGACCCTTTTGCCCGCCCACTACCCCCTGGATTACTCTTTGTACCCTGTACCCCGGCGCCTCGAAGCCATCACTAGGGGAAAACGGCCTGGTAGCCCACGCCGAGCAATCCATCCCCCCTTTGCGGGGGGGTCGGTGAAAAACCGGGGGGTACTTAGACTCCGTTCCCCCGGGGTGGGTTGCTATATCGCTTGGTTGGCCCACGAATCCCCCTCTTGCTTACAGCGACTATTGCTGGTAGCAAAAATTGGGCTCCTCTCTGAACCGCGTCTCGGCATACAAGAAAACTTGCTTGAACAATCAAACGGTATGTGCACAGAAAACATAACCAAGCCTAAAAACCATATTATAGGCCAAAAGAAGAAACTACATACTGCAGCCTATGTAACTGCTTTACTGAAGCATGGAGAATACGTGATACAACCTCTTTCTACAATATACTAAGGGTTGTACTGGGGTACATGTCCTTTGCTCCCTGCTTAGCTGAACAAAGGGCCAAGGTCAAGCAGGAAGTGACAAATAGGCAGAAATGTGTCAAAGAGAGAAGAACATCTATGATCTAGTGCTGAGAAAGGCGGTCTAAGCCAAAGGGGCAAGTATAATGAGTGAATAACACTTACTACAAGCACCACAACCGACATTAACAAAGGGGTCACATACCAACTTTGCGGACAAAATTAATAAGGAATTACAATACAGAGATAACCTCACATCTACTGTGAGTTATACAATAGACCTCTTTTGGCAGCACTATTTGTCCTCTCCAGATGGGTGACAAGGCGCTGGGATCTCGAGAGATGCTGTTCCCTCGGTGTATCACCCCTCATTGTTTCCTCTTGGTAGGCTGTCTGAGTAGGCAGCGGCATGTTAGCGGGGTTGGTAGTGAGCCCCAGTCCGGTAAGGTCACTGGAGGTAGTTTCAAAGCCGCTAAGAAGCTAGGGAGGTCCGATGGTGATCTAAAGGTTACTGTCCCCTCCTCCGAGCGGACATGTAGGGCAAAGGGGTAGCCTCATCGGTATTGTATTTGTCTGTCCTGCAAAACAGAGAGCAAAGGTTTCATAGCTGATCTCAGACCAGAGTGCACCGCGACAAGTCTGGTAAAATTGAAAGCTTAACCCCTTCATTGGTAATGTTGGAAGCAAGTCTGGCTTTTTTCCTTTATTGCGTAGTAATGCACTCTGCAAATAATATCCCTTGGATTAGCGGCGTCCTGGCTCACCGGCCGTAGTGCTCTATGCGCTCGATCTAACTCGATATGATTGTCCACAGGTTTACCTAGTATGCCATTGAAGATCCTCAGTAAGGTCTGGGATAGATCTTGCGCCGTGACCGTTTCCGGAAGACATCGTACTCGGATATTATTCCGTCGATTACGGATCTCCAAGTCATCTAGATGGTCTACAAGGTGTTGATGGAGACTTTGTTGAGACTTGAAGGTACTTTGGAGCTCAGAAATTGAACGCTTGGCACTCGACTGAGCGGACTCTAGGTTTTGGATTCTTGTTGGAAGTGGATGTCAGTTTTCACTGCGCATGTATCCTGTTGCCAGGCAGATTTAAGCTCACATGCCATGGCAGACATGTCCCTTTTTGTAGGTAAAAAACTTAGAAGTACTTGCAGTTCTGGATATCCCTGGAGCTTCTGCAGGGCTTTATCTTGCAAAATCTTAGAAGAACCTTCTTCAGGACCACTACTGAGTGATCCAGTTTGGTGCACAGACAGTCGGGAAGAACAAGAGAACACAGGAGCCATAGCAGGATGGGTGTGAAGCTCCTCTGACTCTGCTGGGAGAATCTCAGGGGTTAACACAGCCAGCTCCTGAGGGGAATTTGCCTGGGATTCCTCCATGAAAATGTTCAAAGGGTCAGTGACTGATTCTTGATATGGCTTCCCACGGCTATCAGGCGGTCCAGAAAGCACATTATGGAGGTCAGGAGAGGGAGTTGGCTGTACGGTGGCCAGTGTCCCTGAAGGGCTACTGTATTCCTCCATTATAGCCAGTGACACAGCCGCCTGCTTTCTAACTGCTCCTGGCGATTGTGGACTTTTTGCCAGGCCAGGCGTGGATGGACTGAGGCTCTGTGGGAAGGTAATGTCCTGCAGGGGCAGACGAGCTGGCCGTGGCTCAATCCCTGCGGGATGGATAGGCTGCAGTCCTTGTAATGGCAGCACACACAGGCCGCGGGTATCCCTTTCCCCCATCCTCTCTGGGCTGCGCTCCCCTTTCTCCCTCCG
>JAODAL010051233.1:0-26816 GCA_025379985.1 Phyllomedusa bahiana
CCGCCCTACCCCGCAGGTAGACTATACAATCTAGCTGCAGCAACAGAGGGAGTCACCTCCTCCCTGTCTCCTCCACCCAAGCCCTCCATGGCCTATCCAGCTCTTTCAGATGCTGAATAACCTATCCAGCATGCAGGAAAACTGGGTGATGCCCCATTCTCTGCAGCAGACATCCAGCTTTCTAGGTGCCTGCTGTGGGAGATGGCAGCCAGCTTTCCTAGGTGCTGAATAGGGTATTCAGTGTCCAGTAAAGCTGGGTAATGCCCAATCTGTAGGGTTTTTGTGTTGTTTTTTGGTTATTTTTACAGGACCCTTTTGGACTACAACAAAGTAGTAAAATAGGCATCTTTGCACACTATTGTCTATACAATGCAATAGACTGTACAAAAAACAATCACTCCCCTTAGGGGTCAAGCACCCCTAAAAGAAAATAAAGTAAAAAAAAAAAATGTTTAAAAATGTAAAAAATATGTACCGTATATACTCGAGTATAAGCCAACCTGAATATAATCCGAAGCACCTAATTTTGCCACAAAAAACTGGGAAAACTCATTGACTTGAGTATAAGCACGGCCATTCCTAGGGGCAGGAGAGGCGAGAGAGGATAGCCCCTCTTTCTGCGTGGCTGTTTTATAACAGTCGCGCAGAACCAGCAGCCTGCCGATACAGGGAGGAGGCAGGACGGATGGTTCCCGTCCTGACTCCTCCCCTGTATCAGCGTCGCAGGGGGTGCACGGCTTTCACCGCAGCCCCTGGCGATGCGGGTCTCCTCGGTCGGTAGCTCTGCCGCCGAGGAGATCTCTGGGAGCTGTGTGACAGCGTAAGCGGCGTGGTGATGTCTCGCCGCTTACACCGCTTAGCAGCTCCGGAACGCATCTACTGGCTGCAAGGTGGGCATCTACAGGCTACAGGGGGGGCATCTACTGGCCACCGGGGTAACTACTGGCTGCAAGGGGGGCATCTAGTGGCTACAGGGGGGCAACTACTTGCTACAGGGAGGGCATCTACTGGCCACAGGGGTATCTACTGGCTGCAAGGAGGGCATCTACTGGCTACAGGGAGGGCATCTACTGGCTGCAACAAAATATAGAAAAAGGGTCAGCTCACCCCAAAATACACAGCTATGAAAGGTGGAATCAGCACGCACCCGTCCGGAGCCAAAGACGTGATTTGAATAATGCTTTCAAAGAGTTAGAGTTGCAGCGATCTCCACCAATCGTATATGGTTAAAAATCAGATCCTTTATTCAAAGCATATAAAAGAAAGAAAGTCCAAGCTGCCCATAGGCAAAATAACCTCACAAAAAATGAAGTAGCTACTGGCTACATGGGGGCATCTACTGCCACAGGGGTATCTACTGGCTGCAGTGGGGCATCTACTGGCTACAAGGGGCATCTACTGCTACAGGTGGGCATCTACTGGCTACAGGGGCATCTACTGGCTACAGGGGGCATCTACTGGGTTTCAAGGGGGGCATTTACTGGCTACAAAGGAGGCATCTACTGGCTAAAAGGGGCACTACCTGACTTTAGTGGTGCTACTACCTGGATCAGGGGCTACTACCTGGCTACAGGGGGTACTACAAAGGGGTACCATATGAGGTGCTATAGATGTGAGTTTGTATAAGAAAAGAATTGGTAGAGAAGTGCTGATAAAATTGACGAGTCTAATATGTTTTTTTTGTAAATTTTACAGTGAAGAGTTGGGGAGTCGTCATGGCGTCTGGACAGATGGAGAAGAGAAAGAGAATAACCCCTTCAGAGACGTCCCTGTGAGTCACTAATATAACTACTGTAATCATTTATATGTCTCAAGCCTGTGTACAGCTGGTATCCCTCATTGTATGGTCACTGTATGCTGGTAATATTGGTTGTAGTATAATGGTTTATACTCAGTAATGGTCAGTTTGTATTATTCGGTGCTGGTGATATGTGGTCATGGTGTGGTTTTATTATCCGGTCACTGTGTGCTGGTGATCAGGGGCGTAACTAGAGAAGCCAGGGCCCCAAAGCAAACTTTTGGATGCCCCCCCCCCTCCCTGACCTCGACCATGTACCAGGACATGCTGTTAGATAATGTAGATAATACAAGGGGCAAATACCTCACCATACATCTCACCATCATACTGCTACCAATCAAATCCCACTATACAAAGACCAACATTACCAATAACGCTATTACATATGGACCTGATTATACCACCAGAACACGACCACAAATTACCACCAAATAGTGACTGAATAATACCTCTATACTATTACTGATCAGTCTACAAAGACCAATACTATCTAATAATAATAATATAGTGACCATATAGTGGTATATACCAGTGTACACAGGCTCTGCAGACTGTATATTACCTCCATACAGTGACCATATAGTGGTAGACACCAGTGTACACAGGCTCTGCAGACTGTATATAACCACCATACAGTGACCATATAGTGGTAGACACCAGTGTACACAGGCTCTGCAGACTGTATATTACCTCCATACAGTGACCATATAGTGGTAGATAGCAGTGTACACAGGCTCTGCAGACTGTATATTACCTCCATACAGTAACCATATAGTGGTAGATAGCAGTGTACACAGTCTGTGCAGACATATAAGTGATTACAGTGCAGTTACATCTTGTGACTCACAGGTGACGTTTCTCTGACCAGTCATTGACTTTCTCTTTTCTTCTGCATCCGTCCAGACCTTCATGATGACATCTCCCGCCACTTGTCCCTACAGATTTAGACACAAATATCTTAGAATCCTGACTTTTTCCAGCACCTGCCCCCCCTGGCTATATGGGGTCCATTTAGGAAGGCAGGGTTTAGATAGTATATATGGGGCCCCAAATAGGCAAGGTTTAGGTAGCCAATAGATTGCCCATATAGGCAGGCAGGGTTTAGGTAGCTATAGGGAGCCATACAGGTAGACAGGGGTTAGGTGGGCTATAGGGGCCATATAGGTAGGGTTTAGATAGCTAAAGGGGCCCCATATAAGTAGACAGCAGGCTTGTGGGGGTATACAGGCAGGCTTTGGGGGTATACGGCAGGCATGTGGGAGTATACGGCAGGCATGTGGGGGTTTAGGCAGGCATTGGGGGCTGTATAGGCAGGCATATGGGGGCTGTATAGGCAGGCATAGGGGGTATAAGCAGGCATATGGGGCTGTATAGGCAGGCATATAGGGGGTATAGGCAGGCATATGGGGTGTATAGGCAGACATAGGGGGATAGGAAGGCATTTGGGGGTATAGGCAGGCATATGATATGGTATAGGCAGGCATATGGGGGGGTATAGGCAGGCATATGAGGGGGTATAGGCAGGCATATGAGGGGGTATAGGCAGGCATATGAGGGGGTATAGGCAGGCATATGGGGTATAGGCAGGCATATGGGGGGTATAGGCAGGCATATGGGGGGTATAGGCAGGCATATGAGGGGGTATAGGCAGGCATATGGGGGGTATAGGCAGGCATATGGGGGTGTATAGGCAGGCATATGGGGGTGTATAGCAGGCATATGAGGGGGTAAAGGCAGGCATATGGGGGTTATAGGCAGCATATGAGGGGGTATAGGCAGCATATGGGGGGTATAGGCAGGCATTTGGGGGAATAGGCAGGCATATGAGGGGTATAGGCAGGCATATGGTGGTGTATAGGCAGGCATATGGGGGGTATAGGCAGACATATGTGGGGTAATAGCAGGCATATGGGGTGTAAGGCAGGCATATGGGGGGTATAGGCAGGCATATAGGGGGATATTAGCAGGCATATGAGGGGGTATAGCAGGCATAATGGGGTGTATAGGCAGGCATATGGGGGATGTATAGCAGGCATATGGGGTGTATAGGCAGGCATATGGGGGTATAAGATAATGGGTAGGCAGGCATAGGGGGTATAGAGCAGGCATATGGGGTATAGTCAGGCCAATATGGGGGTATAGGCAGGCATATGGGGGTATAGGCAGGCAAATGGTGGGGTATAGGCAGGCATTTGGGGGGGTATAAGGCAGGCATATGAAGTAAAAAGAAATCATGTACTCATAGATCAGCTCCCTTCCGATAGCGAGCATATGCGCTCTAGCTGCACTCCCTAGCAGCCTCTGTGCTCAGCGCGGGCAGCACGGTGATGTGACGTCACCGCTTGCGCCCACGTGACCACAGAGCACCGGCAGGGGGAAGGAGCAGAGCGGCGCGACCGGCGCTCCGTACCGCTAGCTCCAGCCAGCGCTGCCTTTGAACACGCGGGCCAGGGGGCCCGGGCGTGCAGAGGGAGTATGGGCCGGGCCCCGCAGCTCCCCGCCCACCCGCCGCAGTGACCTGTTAAGTTCACTGCCTGCGGACCCAGAGCGGCATTACCCGGGGTACGAGCGGTACACTGCCCCGGGCCCCCCTAAGCGCAGGGGCCCCCGTAGCAACTGCTACCCCTGCTACCCCGGTAGTTACGCCCCTGCTGTTTATTTTGGTCATGGTGTGGTTTTATTATTCAGTCACTATTTGCTGGTGATATGTGGTCTTAGTGGTCTTGGGATTCTAGTTGGTGTAGCAGTGTTATTTGTTAACTTTAGTACTATTATTTAGTAGTTTTATATGTAGCACAGTGGGTTAAAGCTTTTTGTAGAGTTTAGATTTGGTTGATGGTGATGCAATGTGTCGCATTATGTTTCGGAGGGGGGGGGGATTTCTTCTCCTCGCCCTGAGTGCAATTTAGCCTAGGAATGGCCCTGAGTATAAGCCAAGGGTGGAAAATGCAGCGGCTACTGGTAAATTTCAAAAATAAAAATGGATACCAATATAATTGTATAGGCAAGTATATGTCCTCCATAGGCAGGTATATGACAGTGGCAATGTGGTATAGCCAGCTCCTGCTGATGTGGTAGGTGCAGGTATATGTCCACCATAGGCAACTATAGGCAGTTTAATGTCCCCCATAGGCAGATATATTCAGGTATATGTCTCCCATAGGCAGGTATAGGCAGGTATATGTCTTCCATAGGCAGGAATATGTCCCCCATAGGCAGGTATATTCAGGGTGTAAAAAAAAAATACAAGTACTCACCTCTCTCCCTCACTGCTCTGAGGCGCTGCGTCTTCTTTCTGGCACAGGGGGCATGATGTCATCAGGCCGCGCAGGTACTGTGATGACATAGTACGCCGCCTGTGCCGGATACTCCTCCCAAAGGAGGCACATACAGCTGAAGAGATTGCAGACGGCTGAAAAATGCCACTTATTCTCGAGTATATACAGTATACTAAAAGTTCAAATCACCTCCTTTTGCCATTTTATAAATAAAAATTAAAAAAGTTACATATACTTGGTATCATCGCATCTGAAAAAGTCTGATCTATTAAAATATGACGTCATTTATCCCGTATGCTGAACACTGTAGAAGCAAAAGAATTCCAAAAGCCAAAATTCTTTTTTTTTGGTCATCTCAGGTCCCATAAAAAAAAGCCAGATCTATCCCAAAATTGTACCAATAAAAAGTACACTTTAGTTCACAAACAATGCCCTCTAACTCAGGCATATAGGTAGAAGTGCAAAAAAGTTACTGGTCACAGAAAATCTCAAAAATAGAAACTGTTTGGATTTTTGTACAGTACTATAATATAATGCAAACCCTACATATTTGGTATTACGGGAATCGTGTCAACCTGCAGAATACAGAGAACACTAGAGAGGGAATGCTGTAAAAAAAAAAAAAAACGCAAACATGGCGCAAGTATTTTTTTTTTCATATATTCTATGGTACGGTGAATGACACCATTAGAATGTACAGAAAACAATATTTGGTTCTGCACATCCAGAAAACTTTTTTTTTTTAAATGAGCAAACAAAATTTTATGTATCCTGAGTAGCAGAAATGCTTTTCCAAAAATTCCGATGTGCCTTTTGATAGTTCTTTCGTGTTAATAGTGTGCTGCTGATATTGGATTGTGTATGTATATTACTGCCACACCAGTGTGTACCTGTGCTCACTTTTTTCAATAAAGTTTTTTGGATGTGCAGAACCAAATATTGTTTTTGAATTTGCATATGGAGGAGTGGCTGCCGCCTGGCTGGGTTTTTTTTTGCACTCCGCCCACCTGCACAGATTTTTAAATCAATGCAGGGTACCTTAATAATAATAACAATAATAATAATAATAATCTTTATTTATATAGCGCCAACATATTCCGCAGCACTTTACAAATTCAAGGGTAAACGTACAGACATTACACATTAAAAGTACTTACAAATGAGACACAAGGTGTGAGGGCCCTGCTCGTGAGAGCTTACAATCTATTAGGGTGTATGGGTGAAACATACGGTAAGAAGTGCCAAGTTTACAATGAGAAAGAGAGGTAACATGAGTGTAGGTTCCCACCTGCATTTGAGGTCCTCTTGTTGATGGAGGTGGGCTTAAGCAGTTTTGATAAAAAAAATATGAACTAAGAACCTCAAAAAAATGTTCATGTATCCTAAGTAGCAGAAATGCTTTTCCAAAAATTCTTATGTGCCTTTTGATTGTTCTTTAGTGTTATTACCATGAGAAAGTACATCTTGGCCCACAAAATAAAAAACCCTTATATGTTTATGTAGCTGAAAAAAGTTATGGCTCTTGGAAGTAGAGGAGATAAAAATGAACGTGACAAGCAAAAATAATGCTTGGTCCTTAAGCAGTTAAGTGAAGAGTTTTTTTCTGTTTCTCTGAGCTTACTATCAAATATACTCCATTAGCCACTAAAAGCTATGGCCTGACTTCTTCACACTTCTATGGCTTTCTATGGCTAATAAAGTACAACATTATACTACTAGGCTATTATTATAGTATATTACACATTCTACATACTTTCTGTGATATTTTGATCAATCAGATTATCTGCCTGTAGTGTACAAAATAATATTAGCTCTTTATCCATTTGAAAATCAGTGCCCACCTCACAACTGCCTGCTGTGAATAGTACTGCATAAATACACATATTGGATCATAATTTGAGTGGTTTAATATCCAGATTGGGATCCTCCTCCTTCTATGCATCTACTGTACTTCTAATTTATTATGTAAAGGACAAGTGGTCGGGAGAAGTCATTATGGCGGTCTGGAGCGGATGCAGAACAAAAGGGAAAGTCAACGACTCGTCAGAGAAACGTCACCTGTGAGTCACAAGATATAACTACACTTTAATCACATATGTCTGCACACTTTAATCACATATGTCTACAGAGCCTGTGTACACTGGTATATACCACTACATGGTCACTGTATGATGGTTATATACTGTACAGTCTGCAGAGCCTGTGTACACTAGTACATACCACTATATGGTCACTCTATGGCGGTACTATTGGTCTTTGTAGACTGATCAGTAATAGTGTAGGGGTATTATTTAACAAAACATGGAAACCTGCAAAAAAGCATTTATGCTATCTATCTATTTTCATGTATTGTAGATAGGGGTATTATTTAGTCACTATGTGGTGGGAATTTGTGGTCATGTTCTGGCGGTATAATCAGGTCCATATGTAATAGCGTTATTGGTAATATTGGTTTTGGTATAGTGGATTTGTTTGGTAGCAGTATGATAGTGAGAAGTATGGTGAGGTATTTGCCCCTTGTATTATCTACATTATCTAACAGCATGTCCTGGTACATGGTCGTGGTTGGGGAGGTGGGCGAGGAGGGGAGGAGGGGGGGGGGGGGGTAGGAGGCCCCATCCAGAAGTTTGCTTTGGGGCCCTGGCTTCTCTAGTTACGCCCCTGTCTGTGACAGTAGGAGGTTAACTGATGAATAGATCTCATTGAGAGTTAAGAAAAGATTATTGTATTTTCTTTTCCAGTGCTTGGCAGAACAGCAGTTAGATAAAGTGTGATTATCACCCTCCATAAAAGATGAGCTAAACTAAAACTACACTTAGTATGCAGGACTAGGAAAAGATGATATTACCCAGTCTAGCCACTTATGTACAATGCAACAGCTGGCAGTGATGGTAAATCAGGGAGGCAGTTAGAGGTGACTGTCACTAATGCTGTGTGTGTTTTATTCCCTTTTTATCTGCATACGGCAGTGTGCCCTCTGCATATACTCTGCATGCTCCATTAACCACCGCCAAATGGGGAAAATAATGCAGCATTTACATTCACAAACAACCGCAGGGATGTCACCAATCACAGGGCAGAGATAGCGGAAAGTAACGGAGAGCAAATTACTCCAGATGCCTCAGAGGCTAATGCTTTTCACTTTACTATACTACATTTACACATAGATTAACTGCTTTACGACCATAGATATGTTGTTACTAGAGTCGGCTGTAAGACAGTGGGAGAGATTCATCAATACTGGTGCACCAGTCTTTCCAAAAGTGCAATGTGCAGCAGATCTACAGCTTGAAAACTGACAGGAAGATGATTCATAGCTGGCACAATTTAGAAGATATGCCAACTCTTGTCCAACACACTGCAATGTGTCAGAAAATGTGGTGTTTGGGCTTCATAAATATAACTTGTAAGTCTTCACTACAACATTTCTACAATCCTGCCATACTATAACAGTATTACAACCATTATTATAATCATTATGTCCTGAACATGACTTTATTATAACTAAATTAAACTGTTTCTCTAGAGCCACTTACTGGATGAAGCTTACCTATAAGTCAACCTCCAATAGATGGCACTAGAAAGCTTTCTAGAGCAGAGATCATTTACATACCCCTTTACCCAGGGTGCAATGCCTGGTAGATAAGGCTCCCTACACCAACTGGTGGCCTCCACAAAGAGAAACATTAGCACTTGATTATATCTGTGATAATAGTATGTCACCATTATAATGTTATAAAACTTAAGTTTTGCCATTGAACACATCTCTGCCTGAAGTAATGGACTGTCAGGTTCCTCCTTCTGGGACAACTTCAGGTACAGAACAAGGAATCTACAAATGACTTTTAGAGAAGGACTGTTGAGGGAAGAGGAGAAGGAGGTACCCTCCTGCTGGATGGAAGCCATAATTTTAGGGTGGTTATTGCCCAGTTTCGGACTGCAGTGCCTAGGGCCTAAAGGTGGAGATGATTCTAGGGGCACACCAGTTGAGCTATTTCTGGGCTCACCGGTGGAGGTTATTTCAAGGACCTACCCTACAGCTACTGTAAATAACTGTAACTGCCTCCTATACTCTGCATCTTGCTTTTTGCATCTCATTTTATCCTTTTTTTGCCTCTTCTGAGGATGTCTATGCAGTTAAAAAACAACTTCAGAGGAGCGTTGCTTGACATAGCCGTGGGAGGAAGCATGTCTTTGAGCTCCTCAGCTTGTGCACAGAGCATCCTTGTCCATCAGCCAACCAGCAATGGAGAAATCGTACAAAAAGAACAATGCACTCTCCTCTAAAACTGCTGCGTCCTCTCAAGGGGTTATTGCCCAGTATTTCGGGTGCTTTTTGGTGTTGGCACCGCCGGAGGATGCCGCCAGCAGCTCCAACCAAGATGGCCACCCGTTACTTACAGGGCCCGATGCAGACTATGGCGAGCGGAACTTACCAGAGCTGCCTGCTACTCGTTCTGGACGAAGGAGAGCCGGGACCCAATCTGATGCTGTCTCACTCGCTGGCCCTGATGTTCCGGTGGGCAGCGCTGCTGTGGCGGAGGAGCGGACTGCCCCACTGGCTTCCCGCGCTAAAGCAGAGCAGTCTGCGGCCTTACCATCTGCCGGGCCCCACCCGCGGGATTCCTCCGCTGTCACCCCAGCCATGTTACTGCCGGGCCAGGCAGGGGGAACCTCAGCGCCTGCAGCATCATCTTTTCAGCACCCTAACACAGTGCAGTTGGACCCAGGACCACGTAATTCTGCGACCCCCTGCGCGGCCTCAACACAACAACATCCTGGTGGGGGACACACTGAGGGAAACTCCTGCTGTACAGCCTGGATTGGAGGTAAGGGGGGCTCAGAAGGAGTTCCTTAATGAACTCCCTGCCTGCACCTCCACAGAATACCGCTGAAGGGTCCCTCTCTGCCACCATAACCCCAGGCCTTGACTACAGAAGCTCCTCTGGCTCCTCCCAGCAAGCCTCTGGACCTGCGGGGCAGCCTGTGGTGCTGGGCCCTCACAATGCCCGCTCTTTAGCCCAAGACCTGTCCCGGGACTGTCGGGATCGGGATGGGGACAGTCTCCTAAAAGGAGGGTCCTCGAGGGAACATCCAGGACTCGCCAGCTTTTTCTGTGAGCCTTCAGATTGGACAGTGGCCACTTCTCCAGACCCCAGCCGCCATGTATATTCCCCACAACAGGGCACCAGTCATCTTTCACCACCTTGGTCCACAGGGTCTTCCTGGGGCGACATCCCGAACCAGGGACATTCTAAGGATGCTCTTGGAGCTTATTATCGCTTTCCCTCGGTGGTCAACACCTCCGCTGCATGTTCCCCGGCTTCAGGTACCAACTTGGATAAGGACCCATCTACACCTGAGCAAAGCCCACAGGGCAGCCGGGCCAACACTCGACCAATGTTTTTGTGTCAGGCACCTGCATCTCCTGCTTTCATCTCAGAAGCCAGTGCGGCCTTTCAGTTGTCATGGTATCTGGCAGGTACATCTTCTTCTTCTCAGGTCAACAACCCAATAACCCTGGCAGATCTCCAACTTCTTACACAGAACCTGCCTACACGAAAAGACATCTCTTCTATGGCAAGGCAACTCTTAGACAAATGCAGAAAAGAATTTGTCCAATTCCGTGCCGACCTCCCATCTAGGGCTACCAGAGTGTACCCTTTGCAACAAGCACAAGAATCCTCCTCCACTTCTCTATCTGCTCTTCAAGGGATAGTGCAAAAAATTTCATCTCAGTTATTCGCCATTCAGCAACACCTGGGTGATGTAGAAAATAAAGGAAGGAGGAATAATTTAAGGATCAGTGTGCATCAAGAGTCCATTCTCCCATCAGATCTCTATTCCTTCATAATTAACATCTTCAATGACATCTTGGACCAGGCGTTTAATACCTACATGGAAATGGACAGAGTACATAGAGCCCTTCACCCTTCTAGCACAGATGCTAAACACACAAGAGATGTGATCTGTCGGGTACATTTCTTTCTAGATCATTCCATACAGATCTTTCCATACTTATGTCACACTTTGGCGCAAAGGGCCATGCAGAAGCCTATCCTTAATGTGCTACATGAGAGGAACATACCATATAGGTGAGGGGTTTCCCTTTGCTCTCATTGATCGTCATAAGGCCCGCACTTATACTCTACACATCCCTGAAGATGTTCCTACTTTTCTAAGGGACTTGCAAATCACGTAGGCGTCCTTGTCTGACTGGCCGTCTATTGCTCTTCCCCTGGAAGGGGGAGGGGGTTTCGGATCCCGGATTCAGTGTCCGACCTGGTGTTTAGGGACTTCCTCCTAGAAGAACCAGCCCCAAGGGGTCGCGCAACCAAAAAATATTTGGTCACTGGTGGTGGTACCCCGAACGCCTCCAATATCACCACCTGAGGAACTTTGTGTACATTCTCTTTTTTTTGGCAATATACCTGTTGCTCATGATGTGATTTCTCCAGATGCATGCATGTGATTTTTCTTCCTTTCTTTAGCATGCTCTCTCTCTCCCTTATGACTACCAAGCATTATTGTATGGGAGAATAAGCAGGCCCTCTCTAGGACGGTATTGCAGGACTTGCTATTGGCTAGGTTGGAGGTCCTCCTACTTTATGAAGTCTCCTGGGGTAAACTTTTGCAACCATTTCATAGTAGGTTTTTTGAATATGGGGACGAAAGTGGCCACCTCTTATCCCCAGCATCAAAATCAGTTCAGGTTGTCTTGCCCACACCACAAAAGATATCACAAAAGAATTTCACTCCAAATTATATCAGCTTTCTACTGGCCCGTTCTCTTCATCCAGTAGTGGGACAGGGACCTTCGTCCCCATTTCCTGTTCTCTCAGCCGAGTCTATTCAGGAGATGAAGAAACCTTTCTCTGTGGAGGAATTGGAGTTGGTTGTTAAAAACCTCCCCAACGGGAAAAGCCCAGGGCCTAACGGTTACACCGGTATATTCTTTAAGACTTTGTTCCCCTCCCTTTCCTCACTTCTTTTGGAAGCATTTTACCTCCACCACCTACTCCATGGGATCCTCTATGGCGCATATTACAGTTTTTCCTAAGGTGGGTAATGACCCACAGGTATATGGGAGTTATAGCCCCATCTCCCTTCTCAATGTTGTTTTAAAAATCTATGCCAAACTTTTAGCCAACCGCCTCAATTTTCGTTTACCTGTCCTGATCCACCCAGACCAAGTGGGCTTTGTTCTGGGGAGAGAAGCAAGGGATAACCCTTTAAAGATGCTGGACATTATCTGACCTGCCCCCTTACATAGAGCTTTTGACAGGATCTCTTGTGACTCCCTATCTGACACTCTCATGCATATGGGTCTGGTTCCTCTTTTTAGTGCCAAGATATTAGTTCGATTAATGGCTCCCTTTCAGATGCCTTTGACATACGCAATGGACCAGGCAGGGCTGCCATCTGTCCCCATTATTATGTTTTAATCATGGAGCATTTAATGGAAGCTATACAATCAAACGCGGGAATTTAAGTGCTCAGCTTTTGCAGACAATTTGCTAATTTATTTAAAGGACCCTTTTATATCGCTTCCCTCTGTGATGGCCGAGTTGGCTCGATTCAGTTCATGGTCCAATTATAAAATTAACTATTCCAAATCTGAAGCCTTGAATATTTCCCTCGACCAGTCTTCTGTTGATGCTATTAAATCCAACTTCCCCTTTTCTTGGCCTGGGAAAGATATCTCATATCTGGGAATCAAAATTCAAGCTGATTTATTACAGTTCTTTGAGTCCAATTTTCTGCCCATTTATACAAAGATTAGTCAACTGTTTAAGGGCTGGTATCAGAAGGATTTCTCGTGGTTTGGCAGAGTGAACATTATAAAGATGACTGTTCTCCCCAAGCTATTATATTTGCTTCAGACCATTCCGATTCTTATACCCTCCTCTTTTTGGGTACGACTTCAGCGATGCTTCACTGAGTTTATATGGCGCTCTCGCCCCCCGAGAAACAGATGGGCATTGCTGTCCAGGCCTTAGACTGAGGGAGGAACGGATTTGCCTGATTGTAGACTTTATTATCTTGCAGCGGCCAACACGAGATTTCTGGACCCGATACGTGGCCCTCAGGCTAAATTGTGGGTTTACATTGCAAGGACACTTTGCTCACAATCCCTGATTTCTCTTCCATGGGCTCAAAACCTCTCACTAGTTGACCTTATCTTTTAGTACGGCCCATAAACTTGCTATCTTAACAAAATGTAAACCTAAGAATCATTATTGGACCTGACCGGACCCTTGTTCCCCATTTCAGATAATTATTTGTTCCCCTCTGGCAGCTCTGGTAGCTCCTTCATGAGGAGCTCTAAATCTAACCCTATTTTGCCAGTACATGTTCGTAAAAAAGGAGGAATTGCTTCCCTTTGAGGATATAATACAGGGTCGCCCTCCCTCTGCCAGATATTTTTTGAATACCTTCAACTCTGGCACTTTTTCAGTTCTACCATCAAAAGCAAAGATCTCTCTCCATTTGAAAAGCTTTGTGTGGCTCCTACATTATCATGATATTTGGGGACACATGTATGACCTGTTTAGGTCTAAAACTCACTTTTTTGTCCATAGGTTACTATGGGCAAAAAAGTGAGTTTTAGACCTAAACAGGTCATACATGTGGCCCTTGGTCTCACTAATTTATCAGTGGCTTATTTCATCACGTAACCAGACCTTTCCGTATTAATGTGAGGACTGGGAAAGGGAGCTTCAGAAAACTTTTACAGCAGAACAATGGAAAAAATGTTTTTCCCTAACACATAAAGCAGTGGTAGCATGTAAAAGCAGGAAACAAGCTTTAAGACCTTAGGGTACCGGCCCTGCTTCACAAATGGTACCCTAGTGTGCCTAACACTTGCTGGAGATGTAATTCGGACATTGGGACCATGACCTATATCTGGTGGGGATGCTCGCTTTTGAGGTACTTTTGGGAAGGAGCCCTCCGGGCCATCCTGGACTGCACTGGGGCGTTGGTTCCGAATACTTCGGTCACAACATACGTATTCCTCATACAAAAAATCCTTAACAAAACACCTCTTCCAGGCGGCCAAAATCATGATTCCGCGTTATTGGCGGCAGACTATCCCGCATTCCATACTGGAATCGGTGGATGAGGTGGAGTCGACCCACCATGGAGGAGTTAATTGCACACTCCCCTGAAGATACTACTAAAGCTTTGCACATCTGGAGTCCCTGGATTCTTTATAAATCTTCTCAGGAATTTTAGACCCTGGTGAGGTCTTAGGTAGTAGATCTTTCATGCGACCCTTGGTGATTGAAGCCTTTTCATAAATCTCACCCTTTATCTTGTGCTCCTCCTTCCTGCTTTCCAAAGGAAGATCTATCCTCCTAGACAAAGTTGACTTGTGTTGCATGTGTTATGGTCTGTATACCTTGTTTCTTTATATATTGATACTGTGTATCTGTTTATGTTGTTTATGCACATGGTTATTTACATATTTTTGTAGTCCACATTTCATAGATATGTGTTGAATTAAGAGATCTGCTGAATACTAAATCTTCTTAGATAAATACCTCTCCATGCAGCTGCACTGTATCTATTTTAGGAACATTTACTACTCAAGAATCTGCTGCAGGTATTTATATTGGATTTCATTAATTTGTTTATATGTGTGCAGTTTTAATGGGGATTTGCCAGGACGCCAGTTACTTACCTCTTATCAGCACAGGGAGAATGTCAACAAATCACGCTGAGTCATGAAGGCTGCAGGGCTGAGAGGGAGGGAGTGAGTAAGGAGTGAGGAATAAGGGGCTGTTCACACGGCACAGGACAAATACCGTCCGGTTTGCCGGCCGGTATTTGTCCGGTTTTGCGGCCGTCCTCATGGCCGCGGGGGGGGACGGCTTTTCTCCGCGATGAGCGGAGAACAGCCCTCCCCCCTCCCATAAACATGCACAGATTCCATCCGGAAACCGGACGGAAGATTGTGCATGTACAATGTTTTGCGCCGGTCCGCCGATGACAAAACAGTCGGGCGGAAAACCCGTGCAGTGGGGACTGCTGCACGGGTTTTCCATAGCAAGTGCCGTTTAGGCGGGAAACAATGTGAAAAAACCGGCCGAAAACCCGTGCCGTGGGGACATGCCCTTAGGGAGCGTCTCAAAACTTAAGTGAAATAATAAACAGTACAACAGTGGATTCTCAATACAGCAAGACACAGGCTCATAGTCTGCACTTTTTACCCTGTGTCTTAAAAGCTCATTCATTTTGCCTGTCATCAGATAAGAAGTGTTTCACGCAAGAGCGGCCTGTCAGCTCCTCGGTGGGTCGTGTCTAGTGAAAGCTTTCAGGTAACTAAGGGGGATTGAGCAATGCTGTAGCTCTCACAGGCTTCACTTTTTGTAATCACATATATTTAGAAAAGTGATTAAATACCCATTTTGGAGGTTCCCACGTCAACATTACATGGTGGCAAAACCCCTATAAGTACATTCTGTAGGTTTATGTTCTGCTTGAATGCTCCTTAGTGGGCATTTTGTAATATGTCTATATACTTATTTTCTGTGTAGGTGCTACCATGTGCAATATGTATTTTTTTTACTTTTATCTGCATCACAGCTCCATATAGTTTGCTGATCAGCTTTTTTGGGTCCCTGATAAGCAAATCTTGCCAAAACCATGGGCAGTATGATATCATGCCAGGCTCTTACAAATAGTTATATTTTGCTTTGCTATACTTTTTCCTTTTACTGTGCTTTACTTCTGTGCTGCAGTGTCTTAGAGAAAACATAGCTTAAGAGCAAGCTAGGATCAGGTAGAATAGCCATGGGGCGGTTCTCCACTAGCTTCTCCGTATCTGTCTCCATTTGATTGACAGATCTAACCCAATTTATGTTTTGAGAGACCTATCAATGAAGCCAAACACAGGTTGGAGGACTCCATCATGACTCTTCTACTAGAGCTTAGGGTGACATCTATGAATTCGTCTTCCCCATTTTTTTTTTTACATATATTGCCAGTGCTATAGATGTATGAACATGTGTATGGCCAAACTTGGTGCAAGGTGCATCTGACGACACATTTTAAAGCGCCAAAGTTTGGCTCATAACACTCTGTGACAATTTTGAGTGTTATGTGCCACAAATGTTTGCTGTATAACACTTTTATTCACACTGTCGTATTATACACTCCTCTATATCTAGGTAGAACTGGTGTATCGGTGCCAAGTTACAAAAATGGCGCATGCGAATTCTTAGATGTCACTTAGATGTTCCTATGTGAATACTGCAGTGTTTGAGAGAAAAACGATATCCATATCTTTTTTTTAAGAGGCTGCATGATCAGCTATTGATTATATAATCAAATTCCCATGACCAGATATTGGTGTCTCCTCCAGGCCATCCATGTCTTACAAGACATTACCCATCACGTAGGAGTGACATAGGACTGTATGAAGGTGTCTACGACCACCCAGATCAGGGTCGGACAAAGTACATGTGGTCCAGCAGTGGAGTTAATTTTTGGGGCCAATAAATTTTTGAGACCCAGGGGTGGAGTTGGTTCTTGGGGCCCATCCTACAGTTACTATACATGACTGCACATGCCTCATGCTCTCTACCTCTTTTTCTTTGCCTTTTCTCACTGTCCCAGACCTGACATGCCTAGAAGCCCATTATGTCCAGGGGCCCATTGAGATTTCCCCTGTTCATCTGTGGACCTGTCAAAGCCTGAGCTTCTTACAGCTTCTTACAGCTCTGACAGCTGCACTGTAAGGGGCCATTCACACGGCGTTTTTTGGATCCGAAAATCACATCCAAAAACGCAGCGTTGATCGGATCCTGAACGGATCCAACACGTATCCAACACGTATCCACCATGCAGCTGCGTGTTTGGATGCGTGTTGCCTTCAGCAGGAGCGCACCCTATAGTTTAAAATAGGGCTCCTGCTGCTGCTTTTGGACCAAGAATTGACATGTCAGTTCTTGGAACGGATCCGAAAGATGGACCCAAAAGACGCAATGAGACACGCATCGGTGATCACTCGTGTGAACGCTGTTGAGTGTTTCAAGTTAAAAAAAATGTAAATCACACTGCTATTTATTAGATAAGTGCTTGGGTCCGTTTAGGTTCTGACACACAGATCCAAACACACATCTAAAAGCGTATGTTCACACGGACCCAACACATGTGAACATACCCTAACAAACCATGCACCTGTGTATCCATCACATGACCAGAACAAATTTATATACATTGTACGTGAACAATGGAAGTTCCTGACAGCAAGCAGATATATTGAAAACTATAACAAATGAATAGACAAAGTATATTGTAAAATTGTATATCTGTTCATTTTACAAAGAGCTTTATTTTGCAGAAACTGTAAAACCCATTTAAGGATTACACTGTGCTATAGAAGATAAGAGAAAGTCACAAATGACCCTGAAACAGGGAGATCATCAGTTCTTTCTGGGAAATAAAATTGGAAGTTGGAAACTATTTTCTATTAACAGGCCATGCTCCGTTGACTGGAGATTATGCTAACCAATTAATCACTGCTATGCTCAGCTTTAGTGTTAGGTGAAGAAGAGCACAAATCATGATGTGTTTAATACACAATATTACAGTACAGCAGATATAAATCACACACTAGTTTTATTATTAGGTCCGTTACCCATTCATAGGTTCGGAGCCAACTTCACTGATTCCATCAAAAATGATGGCAATAATAGCGCAGCATTAAGTGCTAGTTTTCCTATTAAAATGACAGACACCATAACGGAAACCCGACAAACCTTATTTTAGTCAATGTGGTCTTCAGGCGCCATGGATGTCTGTCATGTAACGAATCTGGTGCTACCTCTGCAACGGAGGCTACGAGCTGAACCTCTGACAAGGTGTGACCTGGCCTTAGTGATGGGAGAATATATTGTTTTCTTATTAGTAAGAAATCATTATAGACAGAAGAATTGATTCACAGGATTAAAGAAAATCAACAAAAATCCTGAATTTGGAGCCTAAATGGAGAAAATATTTTTTAAAGGAGAATAACATCACAATAACAAATCATTTGCTTATTGCAGAGATTGGAAGGTGCTGACTACTATGCCTAGTGTTATGCATTGCCCCATCAGGCTCTATGCTATGTATTAGGTTACGTTCACACCAGACCAAACTCCTCTGTGACCATTCTGTACTAAAGCATGCAGATTATGGTGAGAATTCTTATGGATTTACCATTAAGGATTTTTCATGTGGATCATGTAAACTGAATATAAACAAAAAAAAAAGGGTGGATTTTGCTGCATTGAAATTTTATTACGGGTTTGTCAAAGGAGAAAATCTACAACAAATCCGCAGCATATCTGCAACAGAAATTGATATGCTGCAGATTTAAAATCCACCCAGTAGGTCAATTTTCCATGAGTGGCCATAAGTTTTTCTCCAATAACAGTTAGCCTGCAAATGATTTTCAATAAAACAATGTTCCAAAATAATCACTTTTCCTTCTCCCAGTGTCATTGATCTTGCATGGCCGTTCTGAATGACTATAAAGGCTATAATGGACTAAAATACGTATGGCTCCACATAATTATTCAGCAGACAATTATTTGTTCAATGGTTTTTAACCATCACCAAAATCTATCTAATGTTTATGGCCACCTTAAGGCTTTTGAAGCAGAAGCTGTTATGGACAAGTGCTACACGATATGGCCAAGTGTGGAATCCAACCTTATGCAGGAACACAACATGGATTTATAGCCATACTTTCCAACTTTTGAAAGTGGCTATATGGGAATCCGCAGGTTGCCCCAAAACTATGTATGGGCCATGCCCTCTTTGTATCAAGCCACACTCACTTCACATGATGATCACGCCCATTACACTTAACTGTGTAACGGCTCCAAAAGAAAGCTATTTGATGGTTCTGGCATCACTCAGCTTTCCTGGACATTGGAAAGCCTATTCAGTATCCAGGAGAGATGGGAGAAAAAGCTAAACTGTGCCTGAATCTTAACCATTACACTATTACAAATATTACCACCATACAGTGACCATATAGTTGTACATATCAGTGTACACAGGCTCTGCAGACTGTATATTACCTCCATACAGTGGCCATATAGTGGTAGATATCAGTGTATGCAGGCTCTGCAGACTGTATATTACCACAATAAAGTGACCATATAGTGGTAGATACCATTGTACACAGGTTCTTCGGACTGTATATTAGCTCCATAATGTAATCATATAGTGGTAGGTACCAGTGTACACAGGCTCTGCAGACTGACAGTGACCATACAGTGGTAGATACCATTGTACACAGGCACTGCAGACTGTATATTACCTCCATACAGTGGCCATGTATGGTGAATACCAGTGTATACAGGTTCTGCACACTGTATATTAGCTCCATAATGAAATCATACAGTGGTAGGTACCAGTGTATGTAATCTCTGTACACTGTATATTACCAACACACATTGACCATATAGTGGTAGATACTAGTGTACACAGGCTCTGCAGATGTTTAAGTGACTGCAGTGAAGTTACATCTATGGACTCTCCAGAGACATCTTCTATGACTGAAATTTTTCTTTTTCCCTTTACTTCTTCATCCTATCCAGACCAGATGACTTCTCTGGGCCACGACTCATCCTTGCAAAATTTACCACACAAACATCTTACAATTCTATTTTTTCTAGCACCTCCCTACCTGTGGTCTCCTCTGTACAAACTCCACATGGGGTGATAAATGGGGAGGTTATGGGGTGAGAGTTGAAAGTGAGGGGGGTAGTAGGTGGGGATTGTATTTTGTGTTTGCACTAGGACACATAAAACAATGATGAGAAAGGAGTGGGAAAGAGGAGTACAGAGCACATCTTACAATCTCCTTGGGTGGCATAGGACCATCCCTGTGGAGATTATGCTGTGACTGAGGTCTTTACCCCCCACAATCATATTGTGCAGGTGGAACGCTATACCCTGCAACCCTAGAACATCAGCCACAGGCATGATCTTCAGGGGGTGCAGAAGATAGAGTTTAGTACTGTCATGTTTTTATTTTTATACAGGCATCCCTTTTGAACTATGTCAAAATCATTGGATTATGTCAGACCAGCTGGACTGATTTCTTTAATAAAATGGTGAAAGAGGGCTGATGTTGGGGAGTGTTAATTTAAATAAAAGTTTTTTTTCGTGCAATTGGTGCAGTTTTTTGGGGGGGTTTAATTCCAGTGTCGGTAATGGCAGTATCTGACAGACGCCTCTCCATTATTATCACTCAGGCTTGGTGTCAGCCAATAGTGTTTTTTTGTCACCGCAAAGCTGACACTAACCCCCTATCAAACACCAAAAATGAAAAAAGGTCAGCTCACCGTAGACCAATAGGATGCAGAGACCCTCCAAGCCAAGGAGATCACAATGAAGACTAAGGGGCAGAAACGCGTAAGCTTTGTACATCTTTCCAGTGCACGTCTGCCGCATGTTTTAAATATTTTTCAATAAACATTGGATTTTTATTGGCCTTTTGGACTGCTGGACCATATTTCTGTTCCACTAACCACCTATCACTATTACCCCAGTACCAAATGCACCATGGGTACTGGGAAGAGCCAGGTAACTGTTAGAAGTGGACCTTCTAATGTGATGTTTCTCTTCTGGGGCTGCTGCGAGCAGGTATTTTTGGAGTGGGAAAGGACCAGTATCCATGGACTTCCCATTCTGATAGTATCAGGCTGCAACTGTCGGATTAACTTGGTTTGTTATGGAAGGGACCCCACATAATTTTTTTTTTCAAAAATCATGTCTTTTTTGAGAATCCTAATATAGGCAAGTAATGTAAGGAATACAGTGGACGCCCATGTTTAGATTCTCAAAAAATAGATACATTTTCTATAACAAGTCAAGGTAAAACTGACAGCTGCCCCAGAAGCGGACCATCACATTAGAAGGTCCGCTTCTGACGGTTACCCGGTCCTATCCAGTACCTCTGGTGCATTGGGTACTGGGGTAATAGTGACACGAGGTTAGTTTCAGCCTTGGACAACAAAAACCACAGCTGACTGACACCAAGCCCGAACGATAGTAATGAAGAGGCGTCTGTCAGACACCTTCACTACTATCACTGGATTTAAATGTGAAAAGAAAGAGATACAAATTGCACAAAAAAAATTAATTTAAAGAAATACTCCCCGACATCAGCCCTCTTTAACCATTTTATTAAAAAAAGATCCAAAGATGATCCAACGTAATCCACTGAATCTGAAGTAAACCAAATGGTACCTTTAAATACACAAAAATTATACACAAATGCATATAGGCTGGATATTCTGTCCCCTGTAACCCATCTCCTGCCCCCCTGCATCCTCCAGAGACAGACTGTAGGGTACAGGAGACAAGAGGGCAACTCCTGCCCCCTGTGACCTGTCTCTAGCTACCTGCAGCCACTGGAGACAGTCCACAGGGGGCAGGAGACAGGGAGCAAAGAGCAAATTCTGCCCCCTGTAGCCTGTCTCCTGTGACCACCAGAGACAGACTGCAGGGGGCAGTGGGTCGCATCAGCGTCCTATGACACTGCTCCAGTGCCGCTTATCTTAAAGAACCTCCTACAGCCAAAAGGTTTCACCAGCCCTTCCTGACTAACATGCCTCCCCCACACACTTATATACACACTCACACCCCTCCCCCACACACAAACTCAGCCCCCTGACACACATTCAGCCCCCCTCACATTCAGCCCTCCCACACTCAGCACCCCCAATATTACCCCGCACGCTAAGCCCCAAAAATGAGGGGTACCCCATGTCTTATTTTTAAATTATTCACTTATTGATTGATTACAGTGGATGCCTATTTTTAGATTTTAAATAAATAAAATTACATGGGGTGCCCCTCATTTTCCCATCATAAAAATACCTGCCTGCAGCCGCCCCACCGACAACAAACACAAATTTTTTTTAAATACACACTCTCCAGATAAAACCCTCTTTAACTATTTTATTAAACAAATAGATCTAATGCTTATACTACATAGTTTACCGAATCCACCGTAGCTCAAAAGTGAAATCTCATAGTCATCATACAGGCTGGATAGTCTATTCAGCATGCCACCCATAGCACACAAGTGGTACTCAGTTTTTCCGGACTCTGGAAAGGCTATACAACATCTTGGGAAGCTGGGTGACCTTTATCACCCACAGGTGCCCTCTAGCTATACATGATAGGAAAATTTGATGCCAGTGGGGCATGGACCCACCATATATTGGTAACAACCCAACAAATCTACACAGGCAAATAAATCAAACCCTAACTGTTCATAAATTATGTGTAATAATGAAAATGACACAGGGGAAAAGTACATGAAGAAAAAGAGGTGTGAAAAGTCATGGAAAGTCATGACACCAGCTGAAATCTATATCCGTTATTAGAAAGCTGTCCTTCCACTTAGTGAAAAATAATTTCAGCTGGTTCAACTGATGATCTATAAAAAAAAAGTCTCTCATTACCAAGGTGCCACACAAGAAACATCTCATGATGGGTAAAACCAGTGAGCTGTCTCAAGACCTTCACAATCTTATTGTTGCAAAACATACTGTTGGCATTGTTATCAGAAGAATTTCTAGACTACTAAAGGCATCAGTGAGCACTATTGAGGTCATTATGTGGAAGTGGAAAGAACATCATTTCACCATAAACCGTCCATGACTAGTTGCTCCCCACAAGATTTTAGACAGAGGAGTGAAAAGAATTATTAGAAGAGTTGTCCGAGACTGAAGGATCTACAGGTACAACTGTTCAACAGGTACAACTGTTTAAAAAAACAAAAAACAATAAGTAATGCACTCACCCTCCATGGTCTGTATGCACGCTCACCATGCAAGACTCCATTCCTAAACAAAAAGCATGTTGAAGCGCGTTTAAAGTTTGCGCAACAACATTTAGACAAGCCTGTGAAATACTGGGAGAATGTAGTCTGGTCAGATGACACCAAAATTTAACTCTTTGGATGCCATAAGAGGCATCATGTTTGGAGGCCAAAAGGCACTGCATATCACCCCAAAAAACACCAGACCAACAGTGAAGTTTGCAGGTGGAAACATCATAGTGTGGGGCTGTTTTTCAGCATATGGCATTGGCAAACTTCATATAATTGAAGGAAGGATGAATAGACAAATTTACCGAGACATTCTTGATAGAAATCTGTTTCCATCTACCAGGACGATGAAGATGAAACAAGGGTGAACATTTGAACAAGACAATGATCCCAAACACACATTTTCTACTTTCTATTTTCAAACTTTTTTGCAAACTTGAGCCAACGCTTTTCATGACGATATTGAAGCCGTTTTTTGGGCCACCATTCCAGACTTGTGTAATGCACATCACATGGTGCAAATACGTGTAGCGAAGAGTTAATACCCCGGCACCGCCTATACCGCCAAGAGTATGGTTCAGTATTCTCATGCAATCCACAATCACGTCTAGTGTGGTGCTCTGAGTGTGAACAGCAATAGTCCTTCAATATACGTGGAAAGGTAGAATAAAGACACTCGGCACTCACCATATGACGTTAAAATTTCTTCCTTTATTTCGGCAAAATATCCCATGGAGGGGCAGACATAGGATGCGGTCGTACATAGGCAACAGCTGTTTCGCGCTTACTCGCGCTTACAGGAAGCGCGAGTAAGCGCGAAACAGCTGTTGCCTGTGTACGACCGCATCCTATGTCTGCCCCTCCACGGGATATTTTGCCGAAATAAAGGAAGAAATTTTAACGTCATATGGTGAGTGCCGAGTGTCTTTATTCTACCTTTCCACACATCACATGGTGCTTGCATGGACTTCTGTGAACTCACTATTACGAAGCCTACAAGCCACTTTTACAGCTATGTCTGTCATGCCAGAACTCATAGACCTTGTAATCAGCTGACTTGTTGACTCTGATATTTTGCCACCTCTTGGCTTTGAAATGCATGGACTTTATTTTGCATTCTTTAAACTGATACAGCTATCGATGAGCTGGATAATGTTGTTTCTCTTTTCTTGGGAAATCTTCATGGCTGCTCATTGATTCAAACCAATGACCTTTCACTTGGGAATCAACCTAATAACTCATTGAGCTATTAGGGAATGTCAGAACAGGTCGTAATTTGTAGTGACAAAAAGAAAAACATTGTTCCACCATCAGGAGCAAAGCAGTAACAATGCAGTTACATGACCAGAATCTGCAGATCTAAGCATATGCTAAATAGTTGCAGGTCACATGTACCGTGTTTTTCTAAAAATACGACAGGGTCTTATATTATTTTCATTTGCAAACAAAGGGCTAGGGCTTATTTTTTTTGGGGGGGCTTATTTTTTTTTTCCATGAACAACAATCACAATCACACAGCGCAGTTTTGATGCAGTTTTAACTGCACTCTAATTAAACTGCCTTTATTACCAGCAAGCTTCTTTCACCTATCTAAATTGTTTGGAAAGTGAGTAATCAGTTAGTGTGTTTGTAAATCCACAAGACTTCAAACACAGTCATTGATGACTTACTTAAAACACCTTTCCGAACAATTGAAACAACTGAAAGAAGCTTGTTGGTAATAAAGGCAGTTTAATTGGAGCACAGTTAAAACTGTACCAAAACTGCGCTGTGTGAAAGCATACTTATGCTTGAACCCCCTCCCCTCCTCATTAACGCCACTCTCCCAGCAACACATCAATTGACTAGTTTCTGGCCAGGTAATTTACCCCCCTTCCTGATTACAAATTTTAGTTTACTTTATTAGGGTGCTTTCGCATGGAGCATTTTTTGGTGCATTATTTTTTTTGCATTTCTGCAAAAAAAACGCAACAAAAAACGCACCAAACAGCGCTTCATGTGAAAGCACCCATACTCACGGGTTTGAATGCACCATCACTTTTTTCAGTTGGTTAATGTAATATTTTCACCTTTTTGGGGTGGATTTTTTATCTTTATGTAATTGTACATTACGTTTTTTAATTTTACATTTATTTATTTATTTTTTTAACACGACTGGTGCAGACACTGCATGCTGGGACATTTAGGGGGACATGTATGAAAACTGTCTTGGTCTAAGACTTTCTACAAGTACCAGCATGTATATACACACACACAGGGGCGTAACTAGAAATGGGAGGTCACCATAGCAAACTTTACAATGGGGCCCCCCCACCATCCGTAAAAAAAACAAAACAATTAACTTATCATGTGTTCCGTCAAGAATGACAGAAAAAATTGTGTACACCAGACACATCCCACACACGCCACTCACATGTCTGCCACATCCCGCACACACCACTCACATGCTGGTCACATCCTGCACATGCCAGCCACTCACATGCCGGTCACATCCCGCACATGCCACTCACATGTCGGCCACATCCCGCACACGCCACTCACACGTTGGCCAGATCCCACACACAGCACTCACATGCTGGTCACATCTTGCACATGCCAGCCACTCACATGCCGGTCACATCCCGCACACGCCACTCACATGTCGGCCACATCCCACTCACACGTTGGCCACATCCCGCACACACCACTCGCATGCCGGCCACATCCCGCACATGCCAGAAACTCACATGCTGGTCACATCCCGCACACGCCAGCCACTTGCATTCTGGTCACATCCCGTACATGCCAGCCACTCACACGTCGGCCACATCCCGCACATGCCAGCCACTCACATGCTGGTCACATCCCGCACACACCAGCCACTCACGTTGGTCACATCCCGCACACGTACTGATATTTCTGATATGAGTGGACTGCGGTTCTTTGATTGTTTATATAGATTTTTTTTTGCTTTGGGAGCATCACCCTCTACCCTACACTGAGTACTGGTCACTTATGTAGATAATACATACAGACAAGCATCACACATTTACACACACTACAGATACACATATATACAGTCACATCCACACACACACACTTACCTATATGCAATGCAGCTGTCTTATTCAGGGTGGTTAAGGAAAGGACACATGGCAGCAGCTTCCTGCTCTCAGTCGGCAGTGTAGACACCCCTCCTCCATTGTCCCGTCCCGACTGCCTGTACGGAGACACCGTTGGGGCCTGCACACAGTACAGAGAAGAGAGGAGGAGGGGGCTGCTGGGGGAGCAGCTCTTTTAAAATACTTTTTATCAGCTCCGTGGAGCTGTATGGGACCGGGCTGCCCCCTAGTGACTCTACATATGTTATGACAGGGCCCGGCCGGCAGTAAAAATCAAGTTCCTGTTTGCTGCCTGCCAGGCCCCCAAGGAGTGCGGGCCCCGTAGCAGTCGCTATGCCTGCTTCGGCGGTAGTTCCGCCGCTGCACACACATACATCCCTTGTTTTTTGACTATAGGGTACGTACTGTGTGTGTGTGTATATATACACACGGCACTGCCAAGGAGGCGGGCACCAGGTGACATCACTCAGGAGGTGCTTACTAATTAGGGCTTTTTTTTTCAGTAGGGCTTATATTTAAAGCCTACTCCAAAATAAGTAAAAATCAGGCTAGGGTTTATTTTTGGTATCTCAGAAATTGAGTACCCCTTTCACATTTTTGTAAACATTGGATTATATCTTTTCATAGGACAACACTGAAGTTATGACACTTTATTACAACGTAAAGTATTCAGTGTACAGATTTTATAACTTTATAAATTTGGTGTGCTCTCAAAATAACTCAGTTGAGACCAAGATGAACTTATTTGGTTCAGATGGTGTCAAGCGTGTGAGGGGGGGGAAAAAATATAA
>JAODAL010051234.1:0-26816 GCA_025379985.1 Phyllomedusa bahiana
GACAAAAACCTTGTCCGGGCAAGGTGGTGTGCGATAACGGGCAAAATCTGCTGGCCCCCCTTAAGATGGGTAGGCTGGAGACTCCCTTGCCTGGACTTTCATGAACCTTTTCGTCCAGAAATTCAAAAGAGCTACCCGGGTCTGGTGCCGTGAAAAAGGGCCCGGGGGTCGAGTTGCACTTCCGCGTTGCACCCTCTTCGTCCCGCCTGGCTCGTGGGGCGTCAGCTCGGCCCCCCCTCAACCGTCTCATTGTTGACGTGGAAACCACGCGGAATTCCCCCCTCCACATCTCCAGCGTTTGTGGGGCAGCGAAATGCCATTCTGCAGCGAAAAGGTTTTGTGAAAAGGTATATCTTTATTTAAAAACAGACTCGAATAAACTTAGTGCAAATCAAAAAGGAAAACTCAGTATTGCACCATTTTGAGACTTAAAAAGACTGGGTACAGATCATAGAAAAGGGAATGGGGTTTTGATGTCAAAGAAATAATGACGTTTCGGCATCAAGCCTTTTTAAAAGTACACAATGGTTGGGGAAAAAAAGAAACTAATGTGTGGAGAAAATTTATAGTTTTATGGCGGGGTGGCTCACTGCAAGTACTGTTTCTGTGAACCCCGGGTCGCATAAAAAGGCCAGGTGTGGCTTGGGAGATGGGGAAAAAGGGGACACACACACCAGAGAATGTTCAATCCAAAATACTAAAAACTACTCCTACCTTTTTAAGTACTTTTTTACCTCAACCATTTATGCACTTTAAAAAAAGGCTTGATCCCAAAACGTCAATATTTCTTTGACATCAATACCCCTTTTCCCTTTTTTCTACTGACTGACCTTGTATTTGAATGTCTCAAAATGTGCAATACTGATTTTTTCGTTTTTTGTTTTGCACATACTTAACCCCAGTTTTTTTTAAAAAAAGATTACCCTTTTCAAAATACCTCTTTGGTGTGCAGGGGACTACATTTTGACTGACAGGTTATTACCCCCTTTCCCACTAGCACCCTTAAAAATTTCCCCATTTTTTTTAGGTGGCGTGCCCTTTTGACTGTAAAATTACGCAGAACGAAGGAACTGGCCTAAAGCACGTCGGACCTCGGTGTTGGCCACCGAAAAGTGGACAGGGAAAAGAGCTCGCACCATCCTTGCCATTTTTTGAAGAAGCCCCCAAAAAGGGTCAGTGGGGACGATCCCTTTGAAACAGGGAATTGTGGTGATTTTATTTTCGGAACTCGTTGGACACCAAAAACAGGTCCCCCAGCGACGGAGGAGGAAGGGACACAGATGCAGACACGGAGCCTTTCTTCCGTAAAATCCACAAGGCCCGAAGTTTCTCCATTTTAAACGTTTTCAAGGCAGGGGTTCGGGGTCCAGAGCTAGTGCAAGGGGGCCCCTCAGCTTCAGGGTGGATTATTGGGGCAAGTCAGGGGCGGGTTTTGAAGCTGTCCCGGGGGAAGGGGAGGAGGGGGAGGGAAGGTTTTCCAGACACCGACGTCCCGTTTGGAAAGGGGGTTTGGCGGAATTTGGGGCAGATGAGGAAGATGAGTTTGCTAGTCCCCCCAACCCCAGAGGTTTGGGGAATCAAGGCCCACTTCCACAGATGTTTGGGATCTCCTTTTCCCTCCAACATGATCCCGCAAAGGGCCATAAAAATAACAACTTACTGGGGCCCCTCCTGGATCCCCGGTACAAAAAAAAACTCACACTTCCTTCCACCCACCCAAATGAGAGAAAAAATCAGGAAATGGAGCCTTTTGCCGTTTGATCAACGGAGACATCTGTTCCTGCTTCACATTCTTCAAAGTCACGGGGGAACAACCCCAGCACGTACAGCAGTGGAGTCCCAAGTAGTACGCAGCAGAGGAAAGGGTGGCAGAAGCCAAAGGGGTGCCCTCGGGCAATCTTATTTACCACCTCCCCAACGCATCAAGAGGCTACACATACAACACCCAAGACCAGCTTAAGATCTGGTGCACGACTACTGCGTCTAAACCCCGATTTTTTGTATGTGTTCCGGACCCAATGATTTTTCGGGGTACCAAAAGGACAAAGGGCCCCGACTGGCTCGCCACGCCATGGGGTTGTTGTCCTCCCAGCAGCCAGCGTCTATCAACGGCCCTTTCCACAGCCGAGGAGTCATTAAGCAAACGCATCCGGGTTTTTCCACAGATAATTGGCCCTTTTGACTTTCACAAGATAACGGGCATGGATCTCTATTTTTTTGGGCCCCCAATTGCCAAGGTCACCGTTTTTTTTTGTGTCACTTCACTTTCCCAAAACGAAATGGCCCTTAAAAAAACTTTTTTTTAAAAATATCATTTCTTACTGCAATTTTTATTTCAAATTCCCCAAAATTCATTTTTTGATTTTTCTGTGAGGGACAAAAGACCCCCAAGGGGTTTATGACAAACCATATTTCCTTTATCACTCATCTTTTTAATTTTTTTACATGTCCCCTGTTTTGTGGTCATTTGCCTCACAATTTTTAACATGGTGAAAGTCATATTTTTAATTTTTTGGGGTCATGTTTTCGTAGATACAGCAATATCATGGTCCTTTGGAACAGAAAATTTTTGGCTTATAAGTGGCATTTTTTTCCTTTACAATTTTTAATATGGGGAAAGATATTTAAAAAATTTTTTTGGGGCAGTTGCTGTGAGATACAGCAATAATCGGGGCCTTTGGAACAGAAAAAGTGGCTTCAATGGTTTCTCCTTCACAATTTGAATAGGGCGAAAGTCATATTTTTAAATTTTTTGGGGTCATTTTGCGTGAGATCAGCAATAATCATGGGCCCTTTTTAACAAAAAGGGCTTCTAAGTGGCATTTCTCCTTTACAAATTTTAATTGGTGGAAATCATTAAAAATTTTTTGGGGCTAATCTGGGCTTTGGAACAGAATGTGGCTTCTAAGTGGCATTTCTCCCTCACAATTTTTAAAGGGGGCTGAGAAGTCATTTTTTTTAATTTTTTGGGTCATGCGCTTTAATGCGCAATATACAGGTCCTATTCTAAAAAAAAGTTGTTTCTATAGCATTTGTTCTTAAAGTCAAAAGTGGTCATGGTCAGTTTGAAGTTTTGGGGGAATTTTGCTGTGACATGCCTATACTACAGGTCCTATTCTAAAAAATTTTTTTCTAACAGACATTTTTTCTTTATAAGGGCAAAAGTGGCCAAGGGGGACGGTGCTGTCAGAAAAAAAGGGAAAAGGGGGCACTGAAAGGCACATATTGCAAATACTTGTTTTTTCAAGATCTTTAACAACTATCAAAACCCCTTTTTTGGACAACCATTAAAAAAAATTAAAAAAAGAAAAAAGCTGGTGGGATTTCCATCCTATTTTAAAAAAATGTTTTTTTGAAATTTAAAATCTAAAAAATTCATGTACAAAATAGCTGGTAAAAAAATTCCTCTAATTGTACAAGGGGGGTACAGGGAAAAATTTACAGAAAGTAGGGTTTTTCAGAGGACATGGAGTATGGAGCACGGACAAGAACAAAATACAGGACCATTTCCCCCACACGTTGAGTAAAATGAAAAAAATGCCAAGAAAAAAGGGGACCGGGGGGAACGAGTGTTTAAACCACCATATTTCCCAAATGAAGCCATTGGTCCCACTAAGGAGGGGCGCGCTACCAGGTATTGACGGTACGAGGAAGGTGGGGTTCTCACACTTCCGCTTTTGCACTCGCTTCAGCACGACATTTTTTTGTTGCTGCGTCATCAGGGGTTTTTTAAACCCGCGTGTTTTAAAAGATGACGACCCAGCCTGGGCTCCACCGCACCCCTGTAACTCCGGGCCCCGGGGATGCTGTGGCCCGGGCAGGTAAAACAATGTCCCCGTGAAACTAAAGGTGGGTTGAAAGACTCCTTTTTTCCGGGATTTTGAATTTTTGGGGGGCATGCAGTTTTTGGGCTCATGCTGTGGCCCCGACAGTATAGTCAAAAATTCCGTTTACTAAAATGTGGTTTAAAGACTCCTTTTTTTCCCTTTTAATCGGGTCAGCAGGTTTTGGGGTCATCTGCGTTTCCCGGAAGGGATATTCAAAGTCCATTCAAGTAAGATAGGTTCAAAACAAAGCCCTTTTGGCACTTTTTTAATTTTTGGGGTGATGCATGTTTAAGGGGCCCTGCTGGGGGTTAAAAAAAAAAAACAGGGCTATGAAAGGCTTTTAAATTTTTTTCTGTGGCTTTTAAAAACCTAAGTGGGTTGCCAAAAAAGTACCCCGTATCCATTTGACTTTGTGGATGTTTTAAATTTTAGCTTCCCAGCCTTGTTGGGTGGGAAAAACGAAGGTGTTTTTTTGCCTCCCAAGACTTTAATGGTCAACCTCATAATCATGCTCACTATTGGGAAAAACCCTTTCATAGTGGCCGACAACGACTATCGATCGTCTCGTAGCCAACCCAATCGCTCAACACTACTTCGCCCCTTTTTAAAAACACCATCAAGAAAGAAAATTTTTAAATCCTATCACTGGGTCAGGTGTTTCCCTTTACATTTTTTTTTTAATCAGGGGCAAAATGAAAAACTGGCCCCTAAACTAAAACGCCAAAAAAAACCTACAACACCACCATATTGGGGGACCATAGTGGGGTCCAAAGCCAGCTCAGGGCCATCACATTAAGTAATACAGCACTGACCAATATAGAAGTAAAAAAAAAAACCCCGAAAAAGGGGGTCAAGGGGGACGTCATAAACTTATGAGTTTTTTTCTTCTCTATGATCTTTTTATTTCCTTTCCCTTTTTGCACCTTCCACACCACCATGATGATTTTCCCCGCAAAAACCCCATCCCGCAAAATTACACAAAAAATATCTAAATCCTCAAAATTTTTCCACACCACTTTTCCTATCCAAAAAACCCCTGTACAAACTTTTCCCCGGGGTGAGAGACGGGGTACAAGCCATAGCTTTTGAACACAATCTCCTAAGGGGGTTGGAGATGGAGAGAGGACCACCCCCTGCAGATTACGCTACAGCAAAGGGCTCTCCCCCCCACAATTATATTTTCCCCGGTAGGAAAAGGCCCCCCTAGCAATAGGCCCATTTAGGTAGGGAGAGCCCCACGGATAAGTGGTAGGCTGGCCCCAAAGGAAAGTTGGGGGGAGGCCCCAAATAAGGGAGATAATAGGCCACGGGGGATAGGGAAAAAAAAACCTTTTTGGGAGATAAGTTAGGTTGGCGGCCCCAGTTAGGTAGGCTATATTAGGGTTGGGGGAAACTAGTTAGTTAGGCTGTAGGAGGTTTGGGAGTCTCAGTATGTAGGGGTGGAGGTATCGGGGCCCCCCTTTAGATAGTAGCAGTATCAGGGCCCCCTTTTTTTTAGTAGGGGGGGTATTCGGGGACCCTTTTTCATATAGGGGAGGAAGTCAGGGTCCCCTTTTCAAAGTAGGCAGGGGATAAGGGCCCCCCTTTTTAGTAGAAAAGGGAGCCAAACCCCCTTTAGTTTAGAAGCCAGGGAGTTAGAGCCCCCTTTTTTTTTATTAGGCAGGGATCGGCCCCCTTTTTTTTATTGTCAGTAGTCAGGGCCCCTTTAGTAATTAGAACGGAATTCAGGTCCCCTTTATTAGAAGCCAATTTTCAGGGCCCCCCTTTTGTTTAAAAGGCAGGTATCAGGGCCCCCTTTTGTTATTAGGGAGGTATCAGGGGCCCTCTTTTGTTATTAGGCAGTAGTCAGGGGTCCCTTTTTATTAGGGGAGGGGAGTCAGGGGCCCCCTTTTAATTTTGGGCAGGTAGACAGGGCCCCCTTTAGTTAGAAGCCAGGGGGATTAGGTTTCTACACTGGCACTTCGCTGAATCTTGGACACAGGGCCGGGGGGGTTTTAGAGACAGGGTCCATCCGGGGCCCCGGGAGGGGCAGCACAAAACCCCCGGGCCCAGGAGCTTGGTCCCACCCGGGGATCCCCCAACTCCCCAGGCCCCTTCCCAGCCTGGGGGGGGGGGTTGATTTTTTTAAGTTGTAGAACTCCCTACAAATTTTCTTAACCCCTTAAAATTTTGACTGTGGCATCGACATTGTTTTAAATATAATGTAGAAAAATCTTAAAGGGGTTGTCTCACAACATTGATTCATCTTACTTCAGTCATGTTTTCTTGGTTTCATTTTGAATTCAGGGGCGTGTTTACTGGCTTTTCGAAGGCTGCAGTTATAGCAACCAGTGCTGGAAGCCTATCAGGAGAGATTGAACAGGTCTGTAGCTATAGCGACCTGAGGAGCTGATGCAGCCCATACAAGATGGGATATTTCAGAATAGGTAGGATACTGTTAATGGACATACATTGCAAAGTGACCTGTTTTTGCAAGATCTTTAACATAAAAAGCAATCCTGGTAGTGAGACAACCCCTTTAACTTTTAAAAAATAGTGTTTTTATTAGGAAAAATAGTAAAACGTTTCGGTTTTTACAGTAAATAGCAACACCTGGTATCAAAATAATGTTAACAACTCCTATATTTAAACTTAGTATCATTAATAACAAAAGGTGAATGACAAAAATATATACCGGAAGACAATGGTGAAATTACTCTCAAAGAATAATACAAATTATGTAAATCTAGTGGTACTCTTTGTATTCAGAGCAAAGTCAAATTTGATTTAGCCTGAATTGATTTTAGTATAAATCTCCAGAAAACTGTAATGTGACATCAGACCGGTAGTGATGTCAGGTTTAGAATTCCAATAGACCATAATCCATGGAGCGGTAAGCTAACTTTACTACAGTAAATAACCCTTACCCCACTGTGGCTTAAAATACGGTTTTAATTACAATAAGGGTTAGTACTAGAGTCTCACTGAAAAACAAATTTAACCAAACAAGAACAGGTTCAAGCAACACTATTCAACACATTATATGCATCTTAAAACAGTTGCAATAAAATGTAAAAATTCCTCCCACAAAGACAAGATTCATACAGCTAAATTGTAAAAAAAAAAGAAGAAATGACCATAGAGACACAGAGGGAAAGAAAAAATCCTGGTCCTCAAGGTTAAAATCAGTTGTGTCACATAAGGGGTAAAAAGCTCTTAAAGGGGTATTCCCACTACATTGATTATATTTTAAAAAGTAGGGACAGGTAAATATAGATTATTACCAAATACTTTGCTGTCCTGATTTTGCTTCCTTTAAAAGCAAGAGCAGTTCTTATCTCCTGCTTATGTAGACAATTTTTCTGCTTTACTGACCACCTTTCTCTATGCTCTATGGTCTTGCAGTCCTGGCGGGGATAATGATGTCTCTCCCTGCTGTATCTTATCAGCTGCACAGGAGCTTGTTTATGCTTCTTACTGACAAACGTTAACCCTTTAGAGCTTTGTAGCCTTCTGCCCTGCTGTTAAAAGGCATCTATCCCCAATGTCACTCTAATAGGTAAGGCTGGGAATAGCAGTGCTGATATGTCAATCACTGCTGTAGAACCACCCACAGCCTAACCATGAAATAGGAGCCCAAAACTAACTGTGAAAAGCAAGCTCTGTGAAACAGCAAGATGGGACAACTCCTTTAAGGCACCTGAAGTACCATATGTGCCAATGTCAATATATTTTCAATCACAGTACCTCACTTAGTGATCTATCACAAGCTGAACTTCCTTTATGTATATTTGTACTAATTTCCTCTTGTCTGCTTCTGAAAAAAAAAAAAAATAGATTTCATTCTATTCTCTTTTTCTCTGTGTTATGCTATAAACCTGATGATGCCTCAGCACAGCATCACATCGGCTGTCAGAACCAATACCATTCTTGCCTGCTTGGAGGACAATGTAAATATAGTCACCTTTAGGGCTTGTTCACACGACGTTTTGGATCCGTTTTGGATGCGTTTTACGGATCCGTTTTTAACCTGCGAAAACTGGATGCAAACTGCATTCAAAAAGCGGATCCATAAAACGCAACAGCTGATCCTTTTTTGGATTCGTATTGGATGCGTTTTGCATGCGTTTTACGGATCCATTTTTTGGATCCGGTTTTTCAATGCTTTATTTAAATCAACCTATCAAACTGCAATTTAAATATAATATAACTAGAGATGGGCAAATTTCTAAAAAATTCGGTTCGCTCACTTCGCCGAATTTCCCGAAAACAATTACTTCGGTCCGAATTACTTTGGGACGAATCGCGTTCAAAAGCAGCTAGTTCCAGGCTGCACAGAGCCTGCAGGGTGCTGTAGAACGTTGGGCCATGCTTAAATTTGCAGAGGGAGCTTGGTTTGGTCTTCATACAATGTTGTGTTTTAGTATGACACGCACATGACTGCCGCCGCTCTTAGAATCGCTTCACTATAAAATTCCCTGGGCACTTAAGAGGGCAAAAGTGACCAAAAATCTGAAGGGGGAATGTAGCCTGATAAAGTCATGGCAGTGACAGCTGGAAAAAAACAAGCTGAGGGCTCAGGCGGCCACATCAGTGACAGAGTGTGGAGGTGACGGCGGCCGCCACAGCAGCATGAGGTCAGAAAGTGGCACAATGACATTCTGGAGGTGGCAAAAACAGGAGTAAACCAAAGAGTGGCACAATGACACAGTGTGGAGTTGACGGCATCAACAGCAGCAGCAGCATGAGGTCAGACAGTGGCACAATGACATTCTGGAGGTGGCAAAACAGTAGTAGGCCACAGAGTGGGACAATGACAGAGTGAGGAGGTGACGGTGGCAGCAGCATGAGGTCAGACAGTTGAACAATGACATTTTGGAGGTAGCAAAAACTGGAGTAGGCCACAGAGTGGCACAATGACAAGGGGGGAGGTAAGGGGCCCAGAGCAGCATAGGTCAAAGTGCACTGACATTCGGGAGGGGGGCAAAAACGGGGTTAGGCCCAAGTGGCAAATGACAAGAGTGGGGGGGAACGGCGGCAGCAGCATGGGTCAGAAGTGGCACAATGACTTTTCTGGGGGTGGCAAAACATAGTGGGGCCACGAGTGGCACAAGAAGAGAGTGGAGGTGCCGGGAAGGGGGCGGGGAAAAAAAATAAAAGGGGGTCGGGAAAAAGGGTGGCCTAAAATGACATTTTTGAGGTGCAAAACAGTAGTAGGCCAAAAGGGGGGCACAAGAAGAGATGGAGGTCCGCGAGCAGATGAGGTCAAAAAGTGGCAAAATGACACGGGGGTGTGGAGGGAAAAGGGAAAAGCAGGGGGAACGGGAAAGCAGCATGAGGTCGGGGAAGGGGCCAAAATGAAATTTTGGAGGTGGAAAAAAAGGGAGTAGGACGAGTGGAAATGACAAGGGGGAGGTAACGGGCGCAGCATGAGGTCAGCATTGACAATGACATTTGGAGGGTGGCAAAACTGGATGGGCCCACAGAGGGGAAAATGACAGAGAGGGAGGTGACGGGGGGGAGCAATGAGGTCAGAGAGTGGCAAATGACATTCTGGAGGTGGAAAAACGAGTAGGCCAAGAAGGGCACAATGACAAGAGGGAAAGGGGGGGGCCGGGAGCACAGATGAGGTCAGGAGTGGCACAATCATTCTGGGGTGGAAAAAAACTGGAGAGGCCACAGAGTGGCAAATCAAGGTGGAGGTACGGCGGCACCCCAATGAGGTCGGGTGCACAAGAATTCTGGAGGTGGCAAAAACGTATAGCCACAGAGTGGCATATAACGGGGGTGGAGGTGACGGCGGCAGCAGCAAGGTCAGACAGTGGCACAATGACATTTGGGGTGGAAAACAGTAGTGGGCCCAGATTTGCACAATGACAGAGAGGGAGTCGAGGCGGCAGCAGCATGGGGTAGAGAGTGGCACAATGAAAAGTGTGGGGGGCACGGCAGAAAACCCACAGAGAGCATGAGGGGCAGTGGCAAATGACATTCTTGGAGGTGGCAAAACAGTAGAGGCCAAGAGGGGCCCAAAATGACAAGGGGGAGGTAAACCAGCAGCGCATGGGGGTAGACAGTGGCACAAGACTTCTGGAGGGGCAAAACAGTAGAGGCCAAGGTGGCACAATGACAGAGAGTGGAGGTCCGGGGCAGAGCATGATCGGATGGACAAGACTTTGGGAGTGGAAAAACGGAAAAGGCCACAAGGGGAACAATGAAAAGGGGTGGGGGTACGCAGCGCGCATGAGGTCAAAGGGGCCAATGACATTTGGAGGTGAAAAAAAATGGGGGGCCACAAGTGCAAAGGACAGAGATGGAGGGGGGACGGGGGCGGGGTGCATGAGGTCAGAAGTGGACAATGAAAATTGGAGGTGGCAAAAACAGAGGCCACGGGGAAAAAGTGGACAAGACAGGGTGGGGGTTTCAAAACCCCCCCGGGAAAAGGGGGGGAAAAAGGGGAGGTCAAGAGGGGCACAGGGGGGGGCACAGTGGGGGGAGGCAGGAGGAACCCACACCAAGGGGGGTTTTGGGGGTCAGGCAATTGGCCAATGCATTTTGGTGAAACCCCCCAAGTATTTAAAGGCACGAGTGGAAAGCGGGTTTTTGGGGTAACACCCCCCCCAGCACCCCCCACCCAAATTTGGGGGGGGGCCCCCCCAAAAAGGGAATTTTGGGGCCACAATCCATTCTGGAGTGGGGAAAAAACTGAGTAGGCCCCCAGGGGGGGGTTGGCCCCCCCCCCCCAGGGGTGGGACGAAGGTGGGGGTTTTCCAGGATTACCCCCAACCCCCCCCCACATTGAGGAGGGAAAACCCCATGGCAAAGGGGAACATCCGGAAAGGGGGCCAAAAAAACCTGGATTTTGCCCCCCCAAAGGGGGAAAAATTTTGCCCCAAAAAAAGGGTGGAAGGGTTTCCCCGGGGTAAACGGAAAAGGGAAAACAGCATGGGGGCCCCCCAAAGTAAAAGGGGCCCCCCCACATGAACCCATTTTTGGGGCCTTTTTTTTTACTTTTTTACGTTTCCCCCCCTTTTTGACGGGGTAAAAAAACTTTTTTAACAAAAATTTTTGGCCCAATGAAAGTGAAGGGGGGAGGTGCCCCCTTGGGAGCAGCCTTTGAGGCAAAAGAGTGGAATGACATTCTGTTTTTTGGTGCAAAAACTGAAGGAAAAAGGCCCAGTTTTGCCCCAATGACGGGGGAACCCGGGGAAAAAAATTTTGGGGAACGGGAAACGGCGGGCAGGGGAAAAATGCATGGGGGTTTTGGGGAGGTTTGGAAACAAGGGGGCCCATTATGGTCGGTTTTTGGCCCAAAATTTTTGGGGGGGGTTAGGCCCAAAACCAGTGGCAAAATGACAAAAATGGAGGGGACGGGGGCGGAGAAAAGGGGGTCAGGAGTGGCACAATGATTTCGGAGGGGGCAAAAACAGTAGTGGCCCAGGTGGCACTATAACAGAGGTGGAGGTGACGGCGGCAGCAGCATGAGGTCGGGACGGGGGCAAAAGACATTCGGAGGTGGTAAAAAAAGGGTAGGCCACAGAGTTGCACAATACAGAGGCGGGGACGGCGGCCAGCAGATGAGGTCAGAGGGGGCCAATGACACAGTGTGGAGGGCAGGGCAGCAGCCCGCAGCACATAAAGGGTCAGGCTGGCCAATGACATTCTGGAGGGGGGCAAAACTTTGTAGGCCCAGAGTGGCACAATGACGAGAGTGGGACAGCGCAGCCAATGAGGTCGACAGTGGCACAATGACATTCTGGAGGTGGAAAACAGTAGTAGGCCACAAGGGGCACAATGACAGAGAGGAGGTGCGGTGGCAGCGTGAGGTAAACAGTGGCACAAAGACATTCGGGAGGTGGAAAAACGTATAGGCCACAGAGTGGCACATGCAGGAGGGAGGTCACAGCAGCGCATGGGTCAGCCGGGGCACAATGACATTCTGGGGGTTGGCAAAAACTGGAATGGCCACATGTTGCACAATGACAGAGAGTGGGGGCCAGGGGGGGCGGGAGTAACAGCTAGGAAAGAGATTTGGCACAATACACATGGGGATGTCAGGCCCCAAAAACACCCGGACGCATGATCAAAAAGTGGCCAAAAAAAGATGTGAGGGGGGTGGAAATCCAGTCCCTGGAAAAGAGGGTTGGTGACAGATGGAGAAACTGTAGCAGATTGGGGCATCAGGGGGTGGCGGCATCAGATAGTGGCTGGGGCGGTAGTTTAAAACCCGACTAATTTCCACAGTTTGGTGGCGTAGGCATTGGTCGTGTGGGAAATCCTGGACGAACCCCGCCTGATTCTTCTTGGACAAAGGTCAGTCGTTCCACATTTCCTGCTGGACAAGCGGGTTCTCCTAGGGGGTACTTCGATGGAACCCGCCGCACTGAAAACACCGCTCTCTGTGCCATCATACTGGCCCGGGCAGGGGACAGCTTCTACACATACAAAATCTGGCAATTGCGGCCACACATCAGTTTGGATGCCCAGTAGTACAGCGATCTTCTAAATGGGGTGGCAGAGTGCTGTCCAAGTTGGCCACCACTGTTGGTTTCCGGTGTCGCTCCAGGGTCATGATGCTGCGACGCGGCGACTGCCCTCCTCTCTAGGCGGGTGAAGGAAGCTGTCTTATCTGTGACTCCATGTACTTTGGTTGCTTCTGATGGAGCTGGTACTGCTCCTACCCCCCCTCCACCTTCCTCCAGCAGCCGCACAGGCCAGTTAGTACGTATGAGCGTTCTGAAGAACCCTAAGTCAGATCTGTCAAAGGTATGAGGACGATGCCGCACTTGCCAGCGGCCAAACTGGATACGGAGGATTTTTGCTTATAGTATTTGAGTTTTGTCTCTTCTCAATAGCTGGGAAAAAGGCTCCCATTTGGGACCGGTAGCGAGGGTTCCAATAGGGTGGAGAGCCAGAAGTCATCCACATCTGCACAGGAAGAAGGATATACAGCTGTCAATAGCCAGGCAAATCAGATGCTGCGGGCCATCATGCACAAGTGACTCTAAGGCGACTCCCCTGCCTACTCATCTCATTCTGGATATACTGCCTAGGTGCTTGCGGGTCATCTGCCTGTCTTCTTCATCTCCATCTAACTCCTCCAGCTGCTCCTGCTCCTCTTTCTTGTCACCTGGTAGAAAATACTCTCATTTTCACAGGGACAAATGCTTCTGCCCTAATGAAACTTCCTCAACCATTTCTGTCCCCCACCGGACTCATCTTTGGCTGCGAGTTGTAGTCGCCACAGTCTCCAGTCCCCTGCCAGAAGATACAGTTTTTCATGCATCTGTACCAGGTCATGAAAGAGTGGATATGTCGTTATTCATACAGTATTCTTTGCGACTGACAACTTTATCGGTGCCTCCTCTCTATGGCTCCTCACAAACAAACGGGCAGGTGTCAGGCATACCGAAGCTGCCACCTGGCTGAAATCCAACGTTACTACTGGGCGAGTACTACTGTCACGGCCAGGATCATCAAATAAATCGTTTAAAGGCCTTTCTATGTTCTTATAGTCGGTGACAACATGTGCGGCTGGAATTTCTAACGGGTGGAAAATCGCATTTCAGAGGGTGTTGGGGGACGGCCGTTCTGCCGCTGTAACTCGAGGAGGTGTTCTGCCTTTGTAGGAATGGTTGAAGTGCATGCACAGTTTCCTGAGCTTTTGCAGAATCTTCTGAAGATTGGTGGATAGACTTTCAGGAAACCTTTTTCACAACCTAGAATTGAACACTTGTGCCTTGCCAGGGCGGCATGGACCATCCTCCTCGGTTGCAGCTTGCAGGGATCACCATGTTCACTCCAATTGTCTTCACTATGTTCCGATTTGCAGTTGGCGCGGGGGGAGGGGATAAAGCAAAAATCGTTTTCTTGCATGCCTGAATGCGGAGCTGTTCTTCTCCTGTGTGACTTCGTTCAGCGAGGAAAGCCAGGTGTAGAAACTGCGTGACACGTTGTGCCCCTACACATGTGGTATGATGGAGCAGTACTTGTGGAGGCTGAGATCGGTGGTGGTGGTGGAGGTGGAGGAGGCGAACATTGGCGCATGTGCAGCGCAGTTGTCAACGATGGAGGAGATTGCGCCGTATCATGTCTGTTGTTGATGATGCCTTTCCGGAAAAGGCAAACAAATCTACAGAGTGGGCGTTTTAAAGGACTTGTTTACTGGCCACTGATGTAGTTAAAGCTCCTAGTAGTCCGCGATGCCGTGAACTTGGAACCAATACCGATAAGCTCATTAGGATCGGCCCCACTCCTTCTGTTCTACTATCTATGAAGTGCTAACGGTACTGCCTTTTTAGCGCAAAATGAATATTTCGGCTTGGAACTACTCCATCTCGGGCTAGGCACAAGCATTAAGTTTCTGGCTGTAAGGTTCGCAGAGTCCACCAATTGAAAGGGAGGGACTGCACGCACAAATCAACTTGGATAAGGAAGCACGGTCAGCTTCGGCACCTTTGGATGGGGTTGGAAGCCCTTTTCTGTTGTCTTTGGCAATTAGCCTCGCGGAACGAACCTGCTGGCAGCCATGGTAGACGTGGAGCTGGAGGCATCTGGACTGGGAGATGATGTCAATGGAGAAAACAGATACCTTATTGCAGTGGTGGTGGAGCCCTTGAATGGCTGCATTATGGTCAATGCGTGCACAACTGGGCGATAATGATGCTCATTGTTGCTGCTAGGGCAGGAATGGTATGGTACCACCACATATGAGCCACGTTTCTCCCAGGCCACCGGATGGTGACGACCTGCAGGTGTGAAGAAGGGCCGTGGTTCACAAAACTTTTAGCTCCCTGGCCACGCTTCACTTTTGCTACGGATTCTACATAAAACCATATCGGCACCTCCGGTGATCTTAGCTAAAGACATCTGCCCACACCGGCAACCGGCTATAAGATTTTCCGCCACAAAGCTCCGACACTGCGTGACTAATGCCGCCGCTGCCTCGCTGAGCACCCTGTTGTGCGCTACTTTCTTGGCTGGGCGATGGGGTTCTTTGACCGTGGCCGCTTGGCTCTCCGACACTCACATGCTGGCTGTCCCTCGTGACTCACGGCCTCACAACCCCCTATTGCTGGCTGCGACCGCTGCTGTCGCGCAAGCTTGCGCCCTCTTCCATTGTCGATGTTGAATGCCCTTGATTCAACCCAGGCTCCCAGTGCGGTCGGACTACTTCATATCTTTTTGTGTTTCATCGTCATCTGCTGTTCCTCATCAACGGTTTGGTATGCAGAGGTCTGACCATCTCATACAATGTCCTACCTTGCACTCTCTATCTATCCTATATTTTTGCACTACGGCATGAAGAACGGTGATATTGGCCCCATTTCTTCACTGACCAAGTAGATGCTGAAACTGCCCTCTCAAATTGTTAATACTCCGCTTTTTAGTGGGCGATGAGCCCTGAAAATTAGTCGACCTCTGGCTGAGGGGAAACGGTTGGGGACTGTGGTGGGTTGTGGGACTGGTGCGTGGCGCCTGACCCGCTCCCGGCCTTCCAACAAGGGTTGATGTATGACGGTTACCACCGCGAGCTCTTGGTGGGGTTGGCAGATGTCATCTGGGAGGGAAGTGGATGACCTAGTAAACATTCATGATACCTTGGGTTGCTAGTCAGTACACGGCCGCTAGATGACAGCGGCAGTTGGGGGCCTCACGGTGACCCCTGCTGCGCGTCCTTGCTGTGCTGCGACGGGGCCCTGATCCAGGAATGTTTGTGCCTCTGCCATCGCAGGTGAAGAGCTTGCCACCTTCTGTCTGACATACTGTTTGTTCTAAAATGTACAGACCCCTGTTTGATGAAGGTTTTCTGTATATTGATAAATACAACCTGTTTTGACTCCAAAAAGAACCCACTAAGAAGCTTGGGTAACCTTGGATATTTAATTTTCGCTCCACAAATGGGCAGGAAAAATTGCTTGTATGTGCCGTTTAAAAACTCTGTGTTTTTACTGAATATAAAAGCACAAACAGGTTTAATTAAACCTTCGGATATGAACTATGCTACAGGGAAATTTTTTTTCGGGGGGCGGTGAAAAACAAAGTTTCTTTTAAATGGTACAACTGCAGAAACAACGTTTTAAATTTAAACCCCCCCCATTTTAAATTGCGCAAAAGAATTGAGCAAACAAAAATAAGAGCTTTGTAGGTGTTACAATGGGCGTGTTTTCTACGCTACACATCAAGAGTAAAACTTGTAATTAACCTTCGCTTGTGAATTATTTCTACAGGAAAAATGTATTTTTTTTGGGGGTGAAATAAACGTTTTTTTTTTAGTCACACCACAGAGCGAACAACGCTTAATTAACCCTGGATGTAAATGCGCAAAAGGGAATTGAGCAAACCAACAATACGAGCTTTGTAGCGTGTTACAATGGCGTGTTTTCTATGCTACACAAAAAAGAGGAAACTTGTAATTAACCTTGCTTGTGAATTATGCTACAGGAAAAATGTCTTTTTTGGCGGTGAAAAAAAAACGTTTTTTTTAGTCACCACAGCAGCAAGACAACGCTTAATTAACCCCTGGATGTAAATTGCGCAAAAGAATTGAGCAACCAAAAAAATACGAGCTTTGGGAGCGTGTTACAATTTCCGTGTTTTCTACGTACACAACAAGTGGAAACTTGTAATTAAACTTCGCTTGTGAATTTATGCTACAGGAAAAATGTCTTTTTTGGCGGTTGAAAAAAAAAGTTTTTCTTTTAGTCACACAGCAGCAGAACAATGCTTAATTAACCCTTGGATGTAAATTGCGCAAAAGAATTTTAGCAACCAAAAACTACGAGGGTTTGTAGCGTGTTACAATGGCGTGTTTTCTATGCTACAAAAACAGAGTTTAAAAATGAATTTTTAACCCTTTTCTTGTGAATTATGCTACAGGAAAAATGTCTTTTTTGGCGGTGAAATAAATGTTTTCTCTTTTAGTCACCACAGCAGCAGAACAAGCTTAATTAACCCTGGATGTAAATTGACAAAGAATTGAGCAACCAAAAACTACCAGCTTTGTAGCGTGTTACAATGGCGTGTATTTTTACGCTACACAAAAAGAGAAAAACTTGAAATTAACCTTTGGTTATGAATTATGCTACAGGAAAAATGTCTTTTTTGCCGGTGAAAAAGACGGTTTCTTTTAGTCACCACAATAGCAGAACAACTCTTAATTAACCCCTGGATGTAAATTGCTCAAAAGAATTGAGCAACCAAAAACTGCGAGCTTTGTAGCGTGTTACAATGACTTGTTTTCTACGCTACACAACAAGAGTAAAACTTGTAATTAACCTTCGTTTGTGAATTATGCTACAGGAAAAATGTATTTTTTGGCGGTGAAATAAACGTTTTCTTTTTAGTCACCCCCAGCAGCGAATAATTGCTTAATTAACCCCTGGTTGTAAATTGCGAAAAAGAATTGAGCAACCAAAAAACTGCGAGATTTGTAGCGTGTGTTACAATGACTTGTTTTCTACGTACACAACAAGAGTAAAACTTGTAATTAACCTTCGTTTGTGGGTTTTTGCTACAGGAAAATGTATTTTTTGGCGGTGAAATAAACGTTTTCTTTTAGTCACCACAGCAGCAGAATAATGCTTAATTAACCCCTGGATGTAAATTGCGCAAAAGAATTGAGCAACTAAAAACTGCGAGCTTTGTAGCGTGTTACAATGACTTGTTTTCTACGCTACACATCAAGAGTAAAACTTGTAATTAACCTTCGCTTGTGAATTTGCTGCAGGAAAATGTATTTTTTGGCGGTGAAATAATTTTTTTTTTTTTAGTCACCACAGCAGCAGAACAACGCTTAATTAACCCTGGATGTAATTGCGCAAAAGAATTGAGCAACCAACAACTACGAGCTTTGTTAGCGTGTTACAATGGCGTGTTTTCTAAAAGGGGCTTTTAAAACCCAATAAGGAAAAGGACAGTACAAAATTCGTTAGGATTATTAAAAACCTTCGCCTTTTGGTTTGAGGGGATATGGGGCTTTACAGGAAAAATGGGGGGCTTTTTTGGGTGGCTGGTGAAATTACATTGGGGTTTTCTTTTAGGGTTTTTTTTAAAAAAACAAAGCAGCAATGGGGCAAACGACTTTTATTATTTTCCCCTGGTAAATTGAAAAGGCAATAAGGAGATTTTTTTTTGACAAACCTAAAAACTTAGAGCTTTGTAGCGGGTTTACTTAATTTGGGGTGAGTGGTTTTCTTTCAGGGTTTTTACACACAACAAGTGGAAAACTTGTAATTAACCTTCGCTTGTGAATTATGCTACAGGAAAATTTTCTTTTTTGGCGGTGAAATAAACGTTTTCTTTTAGTCACACAGCAGCAGAACAATGCTTAATTAACCCTTTGGTTTTAAATTGGCAAAAGAATTGAGCAACCAAAAAACTACGAGCTTTGTAGCGTGTTACAATGGCGTGTTTTCTACGTACACAACAAGAGTAAAACTTGTAATTAACCTTTGCTTGTGAATTATGCTACAGGAAAAATGTCTTTTTTGGCGGTGAAATAAACGTTTTTCTTTTAGTCACCACCCGCAGCAGAACAACGCTTAATTAACCCCTGGATGTAAATCGCGCAAAAGAATTGAGCAACCAAAAAACTACGGCTTTGTAGGTGTTACAATGGCGTGTTTTCTACGCTACACAACAAGAGGAAAACTTGTAATTAACCTTCGCTTGTGAAAATTTTGCTACAGAAAAAAGTCTTTTTTGGCGGGGAAAAAGACGCTTTCTTTTAGTCACCACAGCAGCAAACAACGATTAATTAACCCCTGGATGTAAATTGCACAAAAGATTGAGCAACCAAAAAATTTCCAGCTTTGTAGCGTGTTACAATGGCGTGTATTTTACGCTACACACAAGAGAAAAACTTGAAATTAACCTTTGGTTATGGGTTTATGCCTACAGGAAAATGTCCTTTTTTGCCGGTGAAAAAGCGGTTTCTTTTAGTCACCCCAATAGCGAACAACACTTAATTAACCCCTGGATGTTAATTGGCAAAAGAATTGAGCAACCAAAAACTGCGAGCTTTGTTGCGTGTTACAATGACTTGTTTTTTTACGCTAAAAACAAGAGTAAAACTTGTAATTAACTTGTTTGTGAATTATGCTACAGGAAAAATGTATTTTTTGGCGGTGGAAATAAACGTTTTTCTTTTAGTTCACCACAAACAGCAGAATAATGCTTAATTAAACCCCTGGATGTAAAATTGCGCAAAAGAATTGAGCAACCAAAAACTACGAGCTTTGTAGCGTGTCAAATGGCGTGTTTTCACGCTACACCAAAAAGAGTAAAACTTGTAATTAACCTTCGCTTGTGAATTTTTGTACAGGAAAAATTATTTTTTGGCGGTGAAATAAACATTTTTTTTAGTACCACAGCAGCAGAACAACGCTTAATTAACCCCTGGATGTAAAATTTCGGGAATAGAATTGAGCAACCAAAAACTACGAGCTTTGTATTGTGTTACAATGGCGTGTTTTTTACGTACACAACAAGAGGAAAAACTTGTAATTAACCTTCGCTTGTGATTATGCTACAGGAAAAATGTCTTTTTTTGGCGGTGAAATAACGTTTTCTTTTTGTCACCCCAGCGCAGAACAACGCTTAATTAAAACCCCTGGATGTAAATTGCGCAAAAGAAAATTTAGAGCCAAAATGAAGTGGTTTTTTGTATTGTAAAAAACGCTGTTTCTTTAAATGAATGCAACAGGAACAGGCTTAGATCACCTTGGATATTCAATGTGCTGTGAGCAGATAGCATTAAAATGTATATGCAGCTGCAGTGGACGCACACTGGACTTCAGATCCAATACCCCACAAAATCAGAAATAGAACGTTAAAAGAAGCAGTCTCTGAGACAAGATGAGACACCCCCAAAATCGCTGTTTTAAAAATGAGTTCTTTGGGATCAGCTTTATAAGCAGCCGCGGGGAGCACCTTCCCTAATCTAGTACAGTGAGAGCGGTATGAGCTCCCAGCGTCGCGCCGGGGCCCTTTTATAGTGCAAGGGGGACGTCACAGAATTCCGCCGGTCACTGATTGGTTCATCTCTGCACATGTCATTTCAGGCTATGCCCTTCTTCCTCCAGAAGTTCTTTGCCCCATGTAACGCCATGTGCTCGCAGCCTTTTATCAATCAAAAGACACTTCGTTCACCCGAAGTACCCAAAATTGACTTCGTTTTAGAACCCAAGTTTTCCTGAAATTCTAAACAGAATTCCCCCTTCGTTAGAATCAATTCGCCCATCTCTAAATTTTAACCTATAATGGGCCCAAAAAAAAAACCTTTTTTTACCTTGTGTCAATCACCGGTCCATACACCTATGATTTTAGAACCTGCCCCCCCAATTTTTTTTTTTTAAATCAACCAATAGTTTTCAAACCCACCCCATGTAAATGAATTAATAACAATCATTCATAAACTAAATCATTTATAAACTAAATATTCATAAATTAAATATATATTTAGTATACATATATATATATTTATATAAATGTATATAAATATACATTTATATACTGTTATATACATTTATACTATTATATACATTTATATATATATATAAAATTATATACATTTATATAAATATATGTTTATATACATTTATAGACTAAATATAACCCAAACATGATATTCAAATTGTATATTTAATTTAAATCCAATGCGTTTTACGGATGCGTTTTTGGCATCGAAAGCGGATCCAAAAAGAAACCCAAATGTATGCTGCGCTTTTGGATCCGCTTTTGGGATGCCAAAAGCGCACTCCATTATTTCCTATGGGGATTTCTCTTGCGTAAAACGCAAGAAGAATTGACATGTCAATTCTTAAAACGGATCCGAAAAGCAGATCGCAAAAAGCGCATCGGCGATCTCTCGTGTGAACAGCGATTCGCTTTTGCCATTGAAAGCAATGTTAATTACACTGACAATTGTTAGATCCGTTTTGCGGATCCGTAAAACGGATCACAAAAAACATTGTGTGAACAAGCCCTTAAAGTTCTCCCAAACAAGTTAAGACAATAAATATATGGTGAAAGAGACAAAACTACTGTTTAATTGTCATCAGTAACTGTGAACCTTTTTTTTTTTTTACTTTTGGATTGTTACTTATATGCAATATTTATTTTAGTCCAACCATGTATATGGACATATGAAATCCCCAAAAAGTTACAGTATGCACTGTAGCTTTTTAAGCCCTGTCTCTGGCTCACCAAAATACTAGCTCTAGGACTTTTACTAGAATATACTTGCCATCTTCTGAAAATTGTCTGCAGGAAACTTTATGTAATTTTTTAAATCATATTTGTTTAAAAAAACTTTAAAAATCACGTTTTTAAGTCTTCTTACTTTTCTATTTAATAATGTTTTTTATTTTTCTGTTGATAGAGCTGTTTAAGGGGTTTCTATTGCACGGTAAGTTGATGTTTTTTATTGGTACCATTTTTGGGGGCGGGTGGGACGGGCAGAGTGCACAATCAAAATGGGGGCTAGTCACTCCCCCATGCAAACGGTCTGAAAAACAAAGTTTGGACAGCACATCAAAACAATTTCCCATCCACACAGGCTGTTTTTAACCAGAGCAGTTTGTAGCTGGGATCTTCTCTCCCTGAAATATGTAGGTCCCCATGTGTATTGCAATCACTTTGCCGTGGAAGATGGCCTTTACATGTATTCATAAGTAGCAGAAATGCTTTTTGCAAAAAAAAATTCCTATGTTCCCTTTGATTGTTTTTTAGTACTTGTAGAGAGCTGCTGATTTTGTGTTGTGTTTGCATTGCTTTTTGCTGCCACGCCAGCGTGCACCTATACTCCTTTTTTATAATTGTTTTGATGTGCTGACCAAACTTTGTTTATTATATTATTTTCAAACTATTAAAATATGAGTTATTTATTCTGTGCAGTGAACACCATAAAAAAGAATGAAATTAAAAACAATATAAGAATTGCTGTGTTTTTGACACCTCACCTTCCAAAATCAAAAGTAATCAAACTGATGTATGTATTCCAAAATAGTACCAAGAAAAACAACAGCTCACAAAAACAAAGCTAAACATAATAAATTAGGGCTGGTTTCCATCAACATCGGATGTTTTGTTAGGAATCTCTATTGCCAATTGAGTGTTATTTTTTCTATTACAACGACAGACACTATGGTGGAAACCCAACTAAACCATTGTAATCAAAAAAGTCTGTTGGGTGCAATTGGTATCTAATATAAAATAGATCTAGTTCCCCCTCTGTAACGAACAGAGGTTCAGAATGAAACCTCAGACACAGATGTAAACCAAGCCGTAATTAATCAGTATACTTGATATGATTCTTGATTTTACATGATATAAAATATTTTACTTTTATTTGTTAAAAAAATAATAAAAATGATAAAATAATAGAATCACTATATAAATATATGAAGGTTCAGAAAGATAAAATAATTTCTTGTTGGAAAATACCAATATTAAAAAGTGAGAAGTAAAGCTTATATGCTGTTATTTGCTGCCATCTACTGGTCAATAATAGTTATAGCTTTATTTTCAATTTAGATATTCTAAATTGAAAATAAATCTAATTGTCTAAAACAGTAGATGCCTGTAATCAAATAGACACAGGGCCCACCTCTGAGATTCACACCTGTCTTTAGAACAAGGGTTCCACCGACCCAGGTTTTGCCTGGTGAGAAAGTTGCTGGCCATAGTATCCAGACAAGGAGTGGATAGTTTGAAGGTTTATATTTTACATAAACAGTTTTGCTATCTTTATTTCTCCCATAGACTGCTCAATGCCAGTTTCAGTAATAAGATAGTACAGTGAAGATCAGGGTGGAGTCGGCACAACCAGTGTCGGACTGGCGCACCAGAGAATTCTCCAGTGGGCCCTGGGTCCAAAACAGTGAAGCTAGCTGCCATAGGGAGCCAGCTTGGCCCACAAATCATGACTAAAAATACTCAGGCCACCTGTCCCAAGTGCTCAGAGGCATGTCTGTGTGGTCGCTTAGCAGATCAGAGCATCACACCGGTGGCACGATGACGTCATATCATCGCACCGCCTGTGCCAGGCTTCACTAGGAGAATCCTGGCTCGCCGCTCGTCAGGAGCAGTAAGAGCTGTATTTATTTTTATTTTTTCATCTAACGGGGTCCGACCTGCCTGTGGCTAATCCACTGCCTACCTACCTGTAGCCAATCTACCGGCCTATCTATGGGCAATCTACCTACCTACCTGGGGCACAACTACTTCCTGCCTATCACCTAGGGGAAATCTACCTACCATGGGCCTAACTACTGCCTACCTACCTACCTGGATACAATCTACCTACCTGGGGCCTAACTACTACTTACCTACCTAGCTACCTAGGGGCAATCTACCTACCTGAGACCCAACGACTGCCTGCCTACCTACGTAGGGGCAATCTAAATAACTACTGCCTACCTACCAACCTACCCGGGGGCAAACTACCTACCTATCTGGGCCCACCTACCTAGGGGCAATCTACCTACCTACCTGGGGCACAACTGCTTCCTGCCTATCACCTAGGGGAAATCTACCTACCTAGGACCTAACTACTGCCTACCTACCTAACTAGGGGTAACCTATCTACATGTAGGCTACCTACCTATCTGGGCCAATCTTCTGCCTTCCTACCTACTTAGGCCCTATCTACTATATAAATACCTGGAGCCTAATTGCTGCCTATCTACCCAGGGCCTATATTCTGCCTACCTACCTGGGGCCTACAAACCTAGCTACCTGGAGCCCTACTTACCTAGGGACTACCAAACTATCTACCTTGGACCTACCCACCAATCTGCTTGGGACCTACCTGTCTACTTAGGGTCTACCTACCTTCCTGGGGCCTTGTCTGTTTACCTATCTACCTAGGGCTTGTTTGCCTACTTAACTGGGGCCTTGCTTTCCTACCCACCTACATGAAGCCCCTACCTGTGGCTTTGTATGACTACCTTTCCTGGGGCTTCAGCTACTTACTTGGGGCCGTGCCTACCATATTACTTACTTACCTCTGGTCTTAACTGCTTATGTACCTGCCTAGCTGGGACTTTGACAACCTACTTGGAGCCTTTTCTATGTATGTACCTATGGCCTTGCTTAGCTGGGGTTTTACCTACTGTGGTCCCTCTCAACCTACCCACCAGAGTATTACCACATGTTGGGTGGCTTATCTACCTACATACTAAGTGGAGGGTAGTGATCTAAAGCATGGGTTTGGCACAGTAATTAAGGGGACTACCTAGCTAAAAAGAGTAGTCTCGTATTTAAAGAGGCATATTTAGTATTCATGCTGTCCCAGGCACTTCAGATAGACGTCAGCCAAATGCTGATTAGTGTTTCTGTTTTTTACAGCTTTACAGGACTACCTCGGGCCAGTTTTGGATCCATTTCTTTAATAAAACGGTCAACAAGGGATTTTATCAGGGAGTGTTTTTTTAAATAAAGTGTTTTTGTTTTGTTTCGTGTTTTTTTTTTTTTTTCCCTTATTTTTAGTGTTAGTATGGGGGTTTTTGCAGACTTGTTTCTATTACTGCCGGGGGGCTTGGGGGCAGCCTGGTGTTTTTTTTTACACTGAGCTCAAGCACTAGTACTATAGAGGCATCTGTTAAAGATCGTATTACTAACACTGGAACTAAAGGTTAAAACACACTGACTACACAAAAAAAAACTTTATTTAAAAAAAGTCTCCCGACACCGGCCCTCCTTGGGAAATCTGTAGAAAAAAACAGAAACACTACTAAAACTGTAATCACTTATATGTGTGCAGAGCTCCTGTGTGTATATGCCACTATATGGTAATTGTCTGGCAGTAGTAACGGTCAAAGTGTAATGGTTTATATTCAGACATTATGTGGTGGTAATATGTGGTCATGGTGTGGTGGTATTATTTAGTCAATTTGGTGGTGATTTTGTATCAGGGTTATGGGGGGTTTTTTTCAGCCCCTATGTAGTAGTGTTATGTGATCATGGTGTGGCAGTTTATTTTTTACTATGGGGGTGGTGATTGTGGTAACTTTGTGGTGGAAAACTTTCGTCACTTTGGGGTCAGGTGTGATGGTATTATTCAGTCACTTGTGGTCATGTGTGGTGGTATTATTCAGTCCTATGTGGTAATTTTGGGGTCATGGTGTTGTGGTTTATTCAGTTTTTTGGGGTAGTTTTTGGGGTCTGGTGTGGGGGGTTTTGGCTTAGGGGGAATTTTTGTAATATTGTCTTTGGGATTCTGGTTTTATGCAGCATTGTTATTTGGTAACTGTTCGACCATTATTTAGTGTTTTTTTGTTTACGTAGAACTTTGTGTCATAGCCTTTTATATATTTTTATTTACATAAAATGTATAATTTGAGAGGAGGAGGTAATATAACTTTAGACCTTTTATGTTTACCACCAGTGTCCTGCTGCAATTTCGTGAAGGAAACTCAGAAGCAACAGCCACCCATCTTTTATACAGATTAGTGTGATGATGCCATCACATCGGTCTGTATAAGTTATACAGGTGGTGGAGACAGTGAGGCAAAGTGGTCCCTAAAATCAACTAATACTGGGCACAACCACATATGATAGTCATACAGTTCTTCCAAAATTGGTAGGTTCATTCAAATTTGTTTAGTGTATGGTCTTGATGGGCACCATTCAGTGTATAGGCAGGGCCCCAGTTACTCAGCTCCTCTTCACCGAGATCTAACTTTCTACATGGGCTTTGTCATAGGGACATTATGTAGGACAAATAAAATACAGACATAAGAAAAATAAAGTAAACCTGTCAGCACTGCGCTTCTTGCCCGTCAAGGATTCTTTGTAGCAGCCTCAGCCAGGGTTTGGCTTGGTGGGTAAAGCACTCAAGCCAATCCCTGGCTGGAGCGGGGGATTTAAACCTAAACCCGTCTCCTTGTTCTCTGGCTCCAGGCCTTCAGTGCAGGTCTGTACTATTCAAACGTGACAGCCCTTTGGGGGGTCAAACATGTCTGTAGTTATAAGACCTGAGGAGCTGATGAGCCCCCCTAGAGGGAATTTCTGGAAAAGGTGGAAGTGCTAAAGGGCACTATTCAAAGTGACTTCTTTTTAAAAAATTTTAAGCTAAAACAATTTTTGTGTGAGAAACCCCCCTTTTAAACAAATTTGTAACCAGTTTGCCCGTTTGCTTAGGTCTTGTTCATTTGGAAGACCCATTTTGCCCAATTTTTAAATTTTTGGCTGATATCTTTGGTGGGTTTAATTCAGTATTGTCAAGTTATCTTTTTTCCTCTTATGCATCTAGTTTGTGAAGTGCTCCATCCCCCCTGCAGCAAAACAAAACCTAGAACATGTGTTCCCCCCTGTGTTTCACGTTGGGATTTTTTTTTAGGCTTCCAATTCTCCCTTTTTCTCCAAACATAAAAAGGTCATTTGGCCAAACAGTTAAATTTTATTTTTCAACCCCGGGGGTCTACAAAAATGTAGGTCTTTGTTCCTGTGTGTATTTGCAAACATTAATCTGTTTTTTATATATTTATTTTGAGGTAATGGCTTCTTTCTGCCCATGTTGATACAGTACTCGTTTCATTGTGGATAATGCACAATTTTCCAGTTCCCGCATCATCTTACAAGGTCTTTTGGTTTTTTTCTTGGGTTGTATGTCAGACCAAAACACATTCTCTCTTAGACCCCGAACCATTGCCTTCTTGAGAGTTTAGGATGGACATTCCCCCTTGTTTGTTTTGTATAATTGTTTGTAAAATGAACGAGGCACTTTTGGGTTCCTGTCCCAACATGTAGGAGAGCAAAGGGTCTTCTATGTGTCGGGACAAGGAACTGAAAGATGTCGCTGGGTAGCTCCACAGTGGCAGCAACAAGGGATGGGTAGGTAAGTTTAATTTTTTTGTTTATTTTATCCAGCCTTGTATCCTCAAGGCAGGTATTCCAGCTTACAACACCCTCAAAAGATATTAACAATGGCTTAGCTTTTTCTTTTTAAAAAAAACACTTTTATTTCCTTTTTTTTTAAAATTTTGGACTTTTTACGGAAGGAAAATA
>JAODAL010051235.1:0-26815 GCA_025379985.1 Phyllomedusa bahiana
CCCCTTTTAAAAGGGGGTTGTCTCACTAAAGGATTGCTTTTTCTGAAAAGATTTGCAAAAAAAAAGTCATTTGCAATTATCTCCTTTAAAACAGTGTCCTACTTTCTAGATATCCCCTCCTGTATGGGCTGCATCAGCTCCTTCAGGTCGCTATAGCTACAGACCTGTTTGATCTCTCTGATAGGCTACAGTGCTGGTCACTATAGTCAGCCCTGTTTGATCTTCCTGATAGGCTGCCAGTGTGGTTGTATAGTACAGCCCTGGTGCCCTCAGCGCTAATCACTTTCAGTCAGTAGTAGCCAGTAAACCGCCCCTGAATTCAAAAATGAAACAAAGAAAACAGGACTGAGGTAAGATGAATCGATGTAGTGAGACAACCCCTTTAAGCCATCTTCAGTCATTAAATTCACTAGAACCACCACTGATACCGGCATGTAATGCAATCTCTGTGACCTGATATTTTTGAACCAGTGTTAAATTAGTTGTAAACGGGATGAAAGTTGCTTGCATTCAGGAATTAGTTATGAACCGTGCATTCTGAATCTCCTACACAAGGAGGTGCTATCGTCCCATTTATTCTTGTCAGTCCTCTGCGTCAATGTCGTGTAGAAAGACAGTGAGATAATCAGTCCTGTTTGAAAGTTTTTTTATTATTTCATCTCTCTTTCAGATCCGAGGATTTTTGTCGAGGTTTGACAATGTGTTGCCTGTCAGCCTTGCGTTTGACAAGTGTACAGCCTGTTCTGTGAAGGTAATGCGCTGTACTTTTAGATGCTTTATGTCTTTTAAATTGTGGCTGCAGAGCTGTATTGTAGTCAGTCTTTGTAAATGATTATTTGTAGTTACATTACATCACCATCTCTCATCACTTCTCTATAACTTCCTCCTACACTCTTGCGATATCTAAATATGTCTAAAAAAAATGATAAAAGTCTGATTGCTGTCATGGGAAGAGCAAAGGTCTGATATCTCTGGTTCGTGAGGGGTATCATATACATAGTGACAGGTGTTTGACAGGGGCTTTATATAGCAGAGTTGTTTATTTTCAGTGGATTGCATAGCTGATACATATCCCTCATCACCGGATTGAGATTGTCACCACCAACGTATGTGCTGGGCACAGGAGCTCACAATCTAGTTCTAACCTTTCTATTGCCAACACATTAAGTGGAAATTAGGCTGACCTATCAGTATGTTTTTGGAGTGTAAAGAATTTTCTTCAAAGACGGTGAAAATACATACAGACTCCATGCAGATATTGCCCATTGAGTGGATTGGAACAGACAACCTCTGTGCTGTATGGTAACAGTGCTAAGGATCGGGACATTGTGCTGCCCAACCCCATCGAGGTCCCCGGGATCCTCGGCAATCAGTTATGTATCGCTTATCCGATGGAAGGGTCATAAATGTCTTTCCTGGCACAACCCCCTTTAAGCAGACATGTCTCCTGTTTTGGGGGTAACTGAACCACCGGTATGTCCTTATGCTGTTGGTTTAGAGCATTTCAAAACTGACTATATTAAATTGGGCTGTTCCTATGTTCTTAAAGGGAACCTGTCACATAGATTATGCCCCCCCCCCCTTGCTGAGGACACCCACAGCTAGTGACAGACATGCTGTTTCTAGCACTGTGCCCCTTATTCTGTAAGGTGCAGTGCACTTACCTTCATATCATATGAAAATGAACCTACAAGTGGCTGGAGGAGCCTCAGACTCATCTCCACATGTTATTAAACTTAACAAGTTGTTCCCATCTCTGTTTTCTATGGTTGGGCTGTTTCTGCCTCCAAACCCAGAAGTTAGGAGAGGTAGCTGCAGACACACAGTACTCTCCATTCTGTTCTATGGTAGTTCTGAGTACAGCAGAGCAAGTGTGCTCAGCTGAACTCAACACCCATCAAAACGAACAGAGGACACTGCGCATGCGCGACCGCCTCTCCAATCTACATGGAAAAGTTCTGGGGCCCTTTCTTAAGATATATTGATGTGCCAAAAATGTCTGAAATGGGAACACCCCTCCAGCAGCATAAAGACACACTAGTGGTTTAGTTGCCGCAAAACTAGTTATAGGTTTCATTTAAGAAACGATTGCCAACTCACTCCTGAAATATAGTACATTAGATCTTTTCAGATTGTTTCCCATCGCAGCTTGTCTGAAAAGTTATGGGTAACAAAAAAGTTGTATTTTGTAATGCTGCACACTTCTGCTAGAAAATCCGTCGTAAGGACTGAAGAAGATATGTTGCTGTAAAGACTTTACCCACCACATGTTTCTTTTTTGTAGCCAGATGTGTCTTTTATCTCCCTCCTCAGCTCTTGCCAAATTCCCCACTGGCTTTCTCCACTGGTTGGAACTATTTGAACATTTGAAGGAAATTGGATTGTGAGTGCAGACAGGGGATTTCTGCATGAAATAGGTTAAAGGGTTTGAGGTTTGTTCAGTTGACAACTTTGTGTTTAAGAAATGTAAATAAAGTTCATCCATGTTTAGAAATAAATGTGATTTCTGCAGCAGAATAACAAAAGATAGAGTATATCAGTGATATAGAATGCTATTGCAGTAGAATTGTACACCTTAAAGGGGTTTTGCCAAGAAGTGAGTTCCTTACCTAACAGGCTGATACTATCCTCTTGAGGCCTGAAAAAGGGGAGTTGTTTGTGTTTAAAAAAAACAAGTACCTCCTCTGTGATGTCATCACTCCACCTCCCATGCACGTCCTTGATACCCAGTCTCTGTAGTTGAGCAAACATTGTTTTGCTAATCCACAGAGGAGAACTGTATTGTGCACAAGCTATATGCGTTTTATTTCTCCCTCTTATTTGCTCTGGAGAGAAGATAAGCTCAGCAGGCAACCTTCTTTCATTCGTTCTTCATGAACGCTGCAGGGGAGAGGGAGGGAGGCTGAAGCAGAGTGCAAGGAAGCGTCTGGCATGTTTTCTCAGATAATTTAACATTACGGGCCAGTGGATTTCTATACAAAAGATACAAGGGTCTTTCTCCCAGTCCTTCCAAAGCTCGTTCATTTTTCCCTGCCATCAGGGTAAGAAGTGCAAACACACCAATGGCCAGATCAGCTGCTTGGTCAGCTCCTGGTCGTATCTAATGGATAAAACTGTCAGGAAACCCAAAAAGGGATCTATCAGGCTGTAGATCTCACAGGCTTTCACTTTTTTTGTGAACATATATTTTTTAAAAGTGATTAAATACCCATTTTGGATGATCCCACATCAACATTACATCGTGGCAAAACCCCTTTAAATTGATGTGTTTTTTAATTGAGATAAACAAATGAAGCAGTGGACTTAAAAGGATTTTCCAGTTTTTAAAAATGCTTGCTAGCAGTTGCTGAAGGCTATAAAATAGGGGAAAAAGTTGCCCTTTAATCAGGCTTGTTCCAGCATTGCCACAGGTCTCCATGCATCCACTCATGACATCATGATCACTGCACATGTTACCTTGCAGCCTATCACAGTCCTCAGTAGTGGTGCAGGCAGGGACCTCTGCAGCCTGTGAATAGCTGCAGGGTCATGTGGACAATGAATGTGATGTCATTGGCCGGACCACCATGAGCAGCGCAGCGGTGCTGGAATGAGAGGGTTTAAAATTGGGATTTTTGTAATTACCGTAAAATCCTTTTCTTGTCTGATTCATTGAGGGACTCAGCACCTTGGGTATAGGACCTCACCTTAGGAGGCTGACACTAGGCAGAAACCAAACGTGTTGGCACCGTCCGAATGGACTGTATCCCTCCTACTGACATCAGGCTACTTAGTTGGTACAAAAGCTGTAGCAGAAAAGATAAACCAGAGTCTGATTCCAAGTAGAAAATGTCAAAGAGAATCGGAAAAGTAACGATAAAAAGAGGGAGGGATTTTTGTCCACCAATGAATCAGACAAAAATTATTTTTACGTTTAGTACAATGATCCCAATTTCTCTTCAATATCATTGGGGGACACGGCACCTTTGGACATCCAAAAGCAGTCCCAGAAGGTGGGAAAAAGTGTAAAAAAAAGAAAAACTTAACAGCAGTGGGAGTCAATTAGTACACCACTGCCTGAAGTACCCTACGGCCCAATCTTGCATCTGTCGAGGCCAAGGTATAGATTTGTTAGAATTTTAAAGTAAAGTGATGAAACCAAATAAGCCCGGGGTGGCATTTTTTGCCCCCCAAAAAAAAAGTTTGAAATTTGATGACAAAATCCCCAGGAGGCCCCCGCCCCTCCCTCGAGGGGGAAGGGAGCGGTGACCTGAAAGGGAAGGGGGTTCCTTCCCCCTTTACTATTTAGGTTTTCTAAACTTTTGGCTGGAAAACAGCTGGCAACAGTGGCCTTAGAGGCCGCCAGACCCCTACGCAGACCTTCTGGACAAAAAGGGAATCGGAGCGCCTGAAAAGATTTCTGTGGAAAAAGCGGTAGTTTCTAAACATTGACCAACAAATGAAACCCGACCGCTTCGAGGATTAGAGGGAAAAGGGGCAAAAAGGGGGCAGAACTATGTCCCTCATTAAGTTTAAAATGGGGGAAACCACCTTGGGGGAGAACCCAAAAGGAAGGGGGCCATGGGAAGACCCTTTTTCCTTATGAAAATCCGAAAAGGAGGGGCCAAATTAAGTCAACCCCTCCCCCGGATGGTTTGAATGGCTTTAAGGAAAGGGCCCCACCAAAAGCAAACGGAAGGAAACTTTCCGCAATGGTTCAAAAAGCAAAGAAAGCATGGCCTTGAAAACAAGATTCAAATTCCATGGTTAAATCAGCTTAAAAAACTGGTGCGGATGGGAGTATCGATCCCTGCAAAAAGGTTTTTGATCTGGGGAAATGGGAGGCCAAGGTGCCCTGAAAAGGCCCGGAGAGGGTAGAAAAACCTCCTTTTTTCAAGGGGGAAAAGGGCCCAAGCCCATTTTCCCAGCCCTACTGAAGGAATGGAAGTCCCCCTTTGGAGTAAAAAAACCCCAAAGGGGTGAAGCCCTTGCAATAGGAGCAGGCAAAAAAAACCCCTTTTCAGGAAAAAAAAGTAACAAATAGAGGCAGATTGAGGTTTGTTTTCCGGGAATTTTTTTGGTGGGAGTTTGCAGAATCTAAAAACTGAAAATTTTCTAGAAATTTCAGTTAAAAAGCCACCAACCCCCAAAATTCCACCCTGGGGTTTAAAGGGGGGTTGGTCTAAACCTTTTTGACCCTTTAAAATTTATTCAAATTTTTCAAAATTCCAAAAGAAACCCTTTACCCCGGGGGAAAAAACCTCCCGTTTACCCCTTTTTTGGTCACATTTTTCCCAATAAATAGCATCAAAGGTTTTAAATTTGGGAAAATGTTTTACTAATTTGAAAACCAAAAAACATTTGAAATTTTACAAGCATTTGCTGTATAGAAATTTTCCCCAAAATTTTATATAAAAAACCTGGGTAGCATTTTGGATTTTTCATTTTCCGGGACCAACTATAAAGTCTTTTTAAATCCATAAGTAGTTTTTTTGGATTTCCAATAGAGGCTGATTACACTTAACCCAAGTTTCCATTTCGAAATACAAATTTTTCCCTTTTTTTCAAGCCCAAAAAACGGAGTTTCAAAAATTCCCGTTAAAAAACCACAGCATCAAATCCCACGCTGAGGAAAAGGGTGGGGTGGAGCAGAGGACCTTGGGAAAAAGGTATGGAGACAAAAGGAAGAGGCCAAAAAACCCATCTCCAACAGGGCAAAGGGGTTTTTTGGTTTTTTTACCAAGCCCCGGGCGGGGCCCCAATCTGGAGAAAGGGGAAAAGGGGACCCCTTCCCCTCTTAAACGTTTGAGCATTTTGAGTGGGGCAGGGGCAGAGGGGGGGGGAAAAGGTAAAACCAAAAGCGGGCGCTACTGGGGTCTCCCCAAAGACCGGGTTTAATTTTGGAACCCGGGAAATTCAAAAATTCCGGGAGTAGTGTTGGGGCGTTTACGTTTGGGACTATCGTCATCGGGTGATAGTGATATCGGCAATTATAAAGGGACGATTTCCGTTTTAAGTCGAAAATAGATTATCGCCATGCCCTTTAAAAAGTCTATGGGAGAGGAACAACACCTTCATTCTTTTCCCCACCCCAAAAAGGGCTGGGAAGCTGGAATTAACATCCACAAAAGTCCCAAAAGGTTTCCTGCTACAAACTTTGGCAAAACTTATGGTTATAAAAAGCCAAAAGAAAAAAAAGTCACCCCACCTTCACTAACCCTGTTTGTCACCAAAAGGCCCCGACACCTTTAAAACCCGGGATCACCCCCAAAATTAAAAAGTCCCGAAGGCAGTATGATTTGAACCCTCATTTTACTTGAACTGGGCCATTGACTATCCCCGTCCCCGGTTTTCCCCCAAACCCTGAGCCCCCAAACCTGCAGACCCCCAGATTTTAAAAGTGCCGGAAATTTTAGTCTTTGAAACCCCCCATTTAGTTTAACTGGACCCTTGGGCTTAAACTGTCCTGGACCCAGTATTGGGCCCTCAAACCTGTCCCGAAATCACAGGGTTAAAAAAATGCCGGAAAAAGGAGTTTTTTTGAACCACCATTTTTAAATTTCCCCTTGACATTGACTATCCCCCGTCCTGGTCCACAGCTGGGGCCCCAAACCTGCATGACCCCAGGGTTTTAAAAATTGCCGGAAAATAGGGGGCCTTTTAAACAACCCTTTTGGGTTTCCCCTTGGGGAAAATTTGACTATACTGCCTGTACCAAGAATGCCCCCAAAACCTGTTTTTTCCCACGATCACAAATTTTGGGAAATAAAGCTATTTTGTACAGTGGGCTGTCAATTTTTGTAATTTTTTTGGTTTAATGACATTTTTTTAAAAAATTTTAATTTTTGGGGAAAATTTTTTTTATTAAATTTTTACAAATTTTTAACATTTTGCTTTTTTCAAGTGGGGGTAACCCTACAAAAATTAAAACCCCCCCCTGCAGTTTTTAAAGGTTTTTTCCCTTTCACGTGTAGATGTGGGTTTAAATTTGTCCCCACACCCCCCTAAAATAATTTTTTTAAAGTCCTTAATCATCCCCAAAAAACTTTTTTAGTTGAGAAAAAATTTCCCCCCTTTCCGGCCTTTCTGAGAGTGAAATTTAGCCCAAATCAATTCTGGGTTTTCTTGGGCCTTTCCAAAATTCTTTTTTCAAAAGGGTTAGGGGCAGAAATCCCCTGGAGATCCCAAAAAGGGTGCGACCCATAGGACCCCGCCCCAAAAAAAAATTTTAAAAACCCCCCCCAATTTTGCAATTTGTGTCCAGGACCCGGAAACCCTTTTTTGACACTACTTAACCTCCAAAATTCCCCCTTTTTCAAAAATTTTGATTTTTTTTTAGAAATTTGAAGTTCCTGATTGCCCCTAACGGGGGAGACCCAATGCTGCCCTTCAGCCCTCTTGTTAACAGCAGGGTTTAACTGCCCGGGCCCCGGGGTTTTCGGGGGTGCGGTGAGAGCCCCAGGCTGGCGTCCCCAACTTTAAAACGGGGAAAAAATTCCCCCCCTTTTGGACGCAGCAACGGAAAAAAGTCTGGTGAAGCAGAGTGGGGGAAGCCCCTGAGGTAAGGGCCCCCTTTCCGCCCCTTTCCCAGTACAAGTCAAAACCCCGGGTAGCGCTTGCCCCCCCGTTTTGAGTGCGGGGCCAAATTGAGCTTCAAAATTTGGGAAAAACTCGGGGGGGTTTAACGGGTCTTTTCCACCCAGGTGCCCTTTTTTTTTGGGGATTCTTTTTCTCTTTTTTTCCCAAATGCCCGGAGGAAAAAATTTTTCTCTGTAAATTTGTTTTTCTTTTTCCCTTTCTCCAAAAACTCCATTTTTCCTTCTGAAAACCTACATCTGGTAAATCCTTCCTACCTCCCCTTTTACAATTTTAGAGGAATGTTTTTCTCCAGTATTTTGTACATCAATTTTTTTAAATAGGTTTTTATTCCAGGGGGGGAAAACCCCAATTTTTTAAAATAGGATGGGAATTTCCCCCCCATGTATTTTTTTCCGGTTTTTTTAAATTGGGATTAAATGGGTTGTCCTCAATACAGGGATTGGGTTTTAACGATGCAAGATCTTGCAAAACAAGTCAAATTTTTAAAAAGGGGGGTTTCCCCAAACCCCGGTCCTACCCTATTTCCCGGTTTTTTGACACACATCCCCCTTGAGCCACTCTTGACAATTGTGATAAAAACAAATGCGGTGTTTTTAAAAACAATTTTTTTACAATAAAAGGGGACCTGTTAGTTGCTGCATTTTTACAGCAAAATGCCCCAAACCCCCAACCCGGGGCCCCATGAGGGGAACCCTTTTTTTACCCAAATTTTTAAGACAAATGTCTGTCAGAAACCAAAAATTTTTTAGAATAGGCCCCGAGTAAATTTCTGCATTTCAAAACAGCAATGGGGGGGGCCCAAAAAAAAAAATTGGACTTCCACCACTGGGTTAAAAAAGTGGGGAGGGGGAAGGGGAAAAACCAACCCTTTAAAAGGGCCCCAAAATTTCTGTTTCCCCGGGTCCTGATTATTTCGGGTTTCCCCCACAGCAAAATGACCCCAAAAAAATATTTAAAAATGGCCCCAGCCCCGTTAAAAATTGTTAGGGAAAATGCCACTTAAAAACCCCCCATTTTTGTTAAAGGTCCCATGATTTATAGTGATCCCCACGGCAACATGACCCCAAAAAAAATTTTAAAAGAGTTCAGGGCCCCCAAAAAACTTTTGATGGAGAAATGCCCCCTTAGAAGGGGCCCCCAAACTGTTAACCCCAAAGGCCCGATTTATAGCGTATCGCACAGCAAAACATGACCCAAACCCCTTTTCCCAATTTCGAAAAACTTCTAAAGATAAATAGGAGGTAAATGGGAAAACAGGTTTTAAGGGGGGAAAACCTTGCTGTCTTTTACAGTCTTTTTCACAGCAAAACCACAAAAAAGAAATGTTTTGGGGAATGAGAATAAAAATTTGGAAGAAGAAAAAGGATCAATTTTAAAAACCCAAGTTTTCAAGAGGACCATTTCTGTTTGAAAAAGGAATTTTTGAAAAGACCGGCAACTAATCGGGGACCTCGGCAATTTTTGGGGGGCCACAACCTCATTTAGAGAAACCATGCCTGATTCTCTTGATTTAAAGTCAAACGACCCCCAAATTTTCTGTGGGAAAAGCTGGATGCCTTTGTCTGTAATGACTCCCCCCAGCTGATGCTTTTGGAAGGGTTTCCCCTCAGATATGATGCGGCTGGTGGGCCGGAAAAACCCCCTTTTATGGCGGGGGCCGAGCGAGCTCAGGCCAAATTTTGTCCCCTTTTGGGATTTCCCAGAAGGTTATTTGGGGCCCGGGCCACATACAAAAAAATCGTGTTTAGACGCAGATAAGTCGTGCACCATGGGTCCTTTAAAATGGTTTTTTTTTTGTGTTTTTTTGGGGATGTGTGCCCTGCATTGCATGCGTTTGGGGGGGGTGGGGGAAATAAAGATTGCCCAAAGGTCACCCCTTAGGGCTTCTCCACCTTGGGCCCCTCCGTACGGCTACTTTGGAAATTTTACTGCGTCAAAGTCGCGACGTTCCCAAAAAAACCCCGTGACCCTTTTTGAAAAACGTGAAGCAGACGCCCAAAAAAGATGTCTCCAGGGTTTATCAAAACAGCAAAGGGCTCCATTTCCTGCATTTTACTCTCTAAATTTTGGGGGGGGTGGAAGGGAAATGGGTGAAATTTTGTTTTGTACCCGGGGAAACCAGGGGGGGGTGGCCCCCAAACTGTTGGGTTTACTTTGATGGCCCCTTTAAAGCCCCCGGATCATTTTTGGGGAAAAGGAGCCCCAAGCCCTCAGGGGAGAGATGGACCCTTGGGTTTTCCCCAACCCCTGGGCGAGGGGGACCCGCAAAAACTGATCCCTTCCTATTTTTCCCCCCTCCGCCTCAAATTTGCGCCACCCTCTTTCCCAGGCAGGGACGTCGGTTAAAGTCTTTTTCTAGGAAAACCTCCTCCCCCCGCTTTTCCGGCACAGCTTTAACACAGCCCTGACTTTTCCTTCCCCATGCCCCCCTGAGAGTGAGGGACCCGCCTTGCACTACCCTGGACCCCCAACCACGCCTTAAAGAAGACCGATAAAAATTTTAAAAAACTGCCCGGGGCCCTTTTGGATTCGACGGAAGAAGAGAAAAAGGGTCCGTGCCGTCTCCTCCCCGTCCCCTGGCGAGACCCGATGTTTCAGAGTGTCCAACCATCGTTTCCAGAACTAAGTCCCCCAAAAATGCCTTTTTGCCGCAAGGGGATTTCCCCACTGGACCATTTTGGCTGGCTTCTTCAAAAAATGGAAGGATGGTGCAGAGTCTTTCACCTGGCCCCTCCCTTTTCGGGGCTCAACAACCCCCAAAGGGCCCCCACCGCCCGCTTGTTTAGGCCATGTGGGCCAAATTCGTTAAATTCGTAATGGCTTTTCGCTTTCTCCCACAATCGCTGGAGCATGTGGAGGGGGGAATTTCAGCGTTTTTCCACTGGGCAACAATGAGCCGGGTTGACCCGGGGGGCCAAGCCCGACCCCTGCAACCCCAAACCAGGCGGGGCGGGAAACAGGGTGCGAAAAAGGCGGAATTTTCGAAACCCCCCCGACCTCCAAAAGGGCCCTTTTTTTAAAACAGGGAAAACCCCGCCCGGGTAGCTCTTTTGAAATTTCTGGGGCGACAAGGGCCTTTACATGTGCCAGGCAAGGGATGTGCTCCCGCCCCCCGATCTTAAGGGGGGCCCCAGCAGGATTTCGAAAACCGGGGATCGCAAAACCACCTTTCCGGGGACAAGGTTTTTTGTCACCCAGCCAGCGCTGGGGGGTTAAAAAGGGGGGGGGTGGGAGGCGACAGCGAGGGGTGATCCCTGGAAACATGGGGCCCCTGAGAGAAATGGGGCCCGGCTTTAGGAAGCCTTTTTGGGGGTGGCGGAGGAGGGGGAAGGGGGAGACAGAGGGGGTTTTTCAAATGGGTTTGGGAAACCCCCCGGGGGTCGGTCTGGGCCTTTTTTGCCAAAATGTTGCCTTTATTTTAATCACGGCTTCGCTTTCATGTGAATAGGGCATGTTGGTGGTGGTTAAAACACCTAAGAAATTTTTTGCCTCTACTTATGCCTTTTCGGCCCCAAAGGGGGCATATGCACAAACGCCCGGGTGAATCAGAGGCTTGGGGTTTAAAAGGGAAAAGGCCCCGGCTTTTAAAAGGGTTTTTGGGGCCTTTTTGACCGCCAAAAAGCGAAAGGGGCCCGGGGGTTTCCGCTGACCCTGGCTGACGGGGAAACATATCAGCCGGGCTTCCCGCGACCCCCCCTTCCCCCCTTTTTTTAGGCCGGGGAAAGGGACCCGACATTTTTCAGAAAGATAAAAATTTGGGGAGGGATTTGGAAAAGGGGGAAAATCTCTTTTTTAAAAGACGGCAAATCAAAAGGGTATTCTGAAAATCCCTCAAATCAAAAACAAAATTGCTGCATTCAAAATTTTTAAATTCAAAGTGCCTCTACCAACAAAGGGGACTGTGCCCCAAAATGAAAAAAAAGCGTAACTGAAAAGGGATTTGGTTTAATAAACGGGATTTTTTTTCACCTAAAAATTTCCCTGCCCGGGGGCCAAACAAAATTGTGTATTCAAATTTAAGTGCAAGGTGTCTACAACAAAGCCCGGACTGGACAAAATTTAAAAAAACAAATATCTGAAAAAGTAAAACATAAAAAACCCCCTATTTTTTTCCCCTAAAAAAAAAAACCCCGGTGTTGGGCAAAATTGTTGTATTTAAATTTAAGTGCAAGGTGCCCTATCAACAAAGATGGGGCTGCGCCAAAAGTGAAAAAAAAACCCATCCGAAATGTATACGGATAATAAAAGTGGAGTTTTGCACCTAACAAATTTCACCCCGAGTTACTAGAAAAAGGATCTGTTTCTAAATAAGCCCCAGGGTGCCAAATACAACAAATAATATTTCAACAGAAAAAAATGTTAATTTAAAAACCCCATTTCCAATGCAGGGTCTAAACAAAGTCTGGGCTGCACAATATCCACTATCCTTTAAAGAGCTTGTCTGTGTTCGCCCGCGCCCCGCCCCCCCCCCCTCCCCGCACACCCCGTGACTTACAGGGCTAGATGCTCCTTTAAAATTCTCAGCCTAAGTACCTAAAATCTGCAAATCTCTAATCTACCTAAGTTCTAATGTTCACAGCTAAAGGCATAGCTGTCTGTGTGAACAAATAGAACAATTTCGCTGAGCTGTTTGGACAGAGGCCGAGCGCACGTCCTACTCCTATGAGACACTGACACACACTGATCATGAACAGGAAACGCTGTTCTATGTAAAACGAGGTCATGTGATTTTTCCAGCCACTCGCAACCATACACATCCCAGTCATGACATCGCGCACACAGCTCACCCTGCTCTATTCTGTAAGCTGATTTGCTGGCCGCCAAAATGACAGGAAGCACCGAAAATGGCGTGATATTAATAGATTATGCGCAAATTTTCACCTAAATTATCGCGTGATCTATGAAATCTGATCAACATAAAAACTGTGCCGATTTCAACTTTGTCGATAATAATCGCTCAACACTATCCGGGAGCTGATGGTTGAGGCGGGTTGCAAACAGATTAACGTCCACAGTGCCCCACCTCTGACAGAGAAGCTGGAATATCTCTGGTGGAAGACTCCATTCCTTGATATCCACCCCTGGAATGAAAATCACCGATAAGGATGGAACCGCATGCCAAAAAAAAAGTCCCAAACCAACCTCCAGATAGAGGAAGACGGGGTACTTACCAATCCAACATCTTCGGGCGTGTGGAATTGCCACACGACAGTAACACGCACCTTTGGATAGAACTACCAGAATCCAAAGAAAATCCGCTTATGCAGTAAGTGGGGACGGGTGAAGGGCTCAAGGTGGAAACAGACAGCTACAGAACTGACTGGTTTCCTGTTGCCCTCAGGAGAGAACACCAGCACGGTGTGTACCTCCTTCTTGTGCCACAAAAACTGTTGTGGCTCATTGATGCATGGACTCCACAGGACCAGTGACGGTCTCCATCATTAATCTTTCTGTGCTGCAGTAGCTCCTCTGTGAGAAGGAACCACATGGGCTAGCCTTTGCTCTTTATGTCCATCAGTGAGCTTTAGCTGCAGAAAACCAGTTACTTAAAGGGGTTGTATCATTTCATTAAATGGTCTTCAGAATAAGGGGACAGTGAAAACAAACATCTTTGCTATTGGATTTCACAGTCTCCCTTATCTATTGTTTCTGTAAACAAAGTTTCCCAGTGCTGGTCGGATTCCTCCTCCTGTCCTGTCATTGGCTGATGGCTCTACTAATTTACATTCTGTTCGGCCCCCGGTCGGATTCATGTGAGCGAGCATTCCTGTCTCTCTCACTCAGAGTAAGGGACCAGCAGGAATTTCACTCTACACACCCAGCAGAAACACAGTGCAGCTGATTCTACAGTCGGAAAACAACTAAATTGTGCCATGGTGCCGAACTCTCCTGCATAGAAGGGAGATCTGTGCGGTTCATAGGAACACTGGATTCAACTGTAACAAACCTCCAGCTGAGAGAGGAGACGAGATCATAGAAGACTGAGTTCATAGAAGATTAAAATAGACAAATCCCCAGGTCCAGATGGCATACACCCATGTGTCCTAAGGGAGTTAAGTGATGTCATAGATAGGCCCCTATTCTTAATATTTATGGACTGTCTAATAACGGGGTATGTCCCAAAGGATTGACGCATAGCAACTGTGGTGCCAATATTCAAAAAGGGGTCAAAAAGTTATCCAGGAAACTATAGGCCGGTAAGTTTGACCTCTGTTGTAGGTAAAATGTTTGAAGGTTTTCTCAGAGATGCTATCCTGGAGTATCTCACTGAAAATAAATGTATAACGCCGTTCCAGCATGGGTTTATGAAGGATCGGTCCTGTCGGACTAATCTCATCAGCTTCTATGAGGAAGTCAGTGCTAGACTGGACCGGGGTGAGGCACTGGATGTCATATATCTAGATTTTTCTAAAGCATTTGATACGGTGCCACATAAAAGGTGGTAAATAAAATGAGAATGCTTGGACTGGGGGAAAATGTGTGTAAGTGGGTAAGCAACTGGCTCACTGATTAGAAAACAAAGGGTAGTAATTAACGGTACATACTCAGACTGGATTGCTGTTACTAGTGGGGTACCACAAGGGTCAGTATTGGGCCCTATCCTCTTCAACATTTTCATTAATGATCTTACACAGGGATTACACAGTAGAATATCGATCTTTGCAGACGATACTAAGCTCCTTAAAGTAATCAACACAATAGAGGATAATGTGTTATTACAAAGGGATCTGGATAAGTTGGAGGCCTGGGCAGGGAAATGGCAGATGAGGTTTAACACAGATAAATGCAAGGTTATGCACATGGGGAGGAAAAATCCATTACATGATTACATGTTAAATGGAAAAAGGCTGGGTAAAAGTGACATGGAGAAGGACTTGGGAATTCTGGTGGACAGTAAACTTAATTGTAGCAGCCAGTGTCAGACAGCAGCTGCCAAGGCAAATAGGATTATGAGGTGCATTAAAAGGGGCATAGAGGCACATGATGAGAACATTATTCTCCCATTATACAAGTCACTGGTTAGACCACACATGGAATATTGTGTACAGTTTTGGGCACCAGTGCATAGGAAAGACATTGTAGAGCTTGAACAGGTACAAAGGCGGGCAACAAAAATAATAAAAGGACTGGTTGGACTACAATACCTAGAAAGATTAGCAAGAGTGGGGTTATTTAATTTAGAGAAAAGACGGCTTCGGGGGGACATAATAAATATGTTTAAATACATCAAAGGTCAATATAGAGATCTCTCCCAAGATTTATTTATACCCAGGGCTGTATCTAGAACAAGGGGGCATCCTCTACGTCTTGAGGAACGAAAGTTTCTACATAAACATAGAAAGGGATTCTTTACTGTAAGAGCAGTGAGACTGTGGAATTCTCTGCCAGAGGAAATTGTCATGGTGAATTCACTGACAGAGTTCAAAAAGGGTTTGGATGCATTTCTGGAGCGTAATAATATAACAGGTTATAGTGTCTAGGATTCTGGAGGGGGGTCATTGATCCAGGAATTTTCCAATTGCAAGATTGGAGTTGGGAAGGAATTTTTCCCTAAAATGAGAACAATTGGCTTCTACCTCATTGGGTTTTTTTTGCCTTGCTCTGGATCAACACCTTAGCACAACAGGCTGAACTGGATGGACGTCTCGTCTTTTTTCGGCCTTACAAACTATGAAACTGTGAAACTGTCTAGATTGAATGCAGGTATGTGGTATTTAAACAGCTCTTACAAAATAAGACTGCAAGGAGAGGAACAGTGAGATGTGGACTCAGACAGAGAGGGGGGGGGGGAAACACACTCGGGAGCGAGCATGAACAGTGAAGGGGGGGGGATGATGTCATCACCCTTCAGTTAAGAAACACCCAGCTGGAAGGGGAAGAAACGCCTCTGGATTTGTAGAGCTGAGAAGTTGAAGATACTTTAAAACACACGAACTGAAGAAGCGATACATCCCCTTTAATTATTTATTCTTGGACCAAGTTTGAACTAGCCACTGCAAGTCTTGAATATCCTTCGAGACCTGCTGTTTTGCATATACTCTGGCCCAGTTTTCTGCCATCACAATATGTCCTTTGTGAAACTTACTCTGAACCTTACACTTTCCTATTTATCTGGCTGCCAACATCAACTTATATTTACGGTTCACCTTGGGGTACTTTCACACGGTGCAGTTTTATCGCTGTTTTCCTGATGCAGTACTGTACTGCAGTGAAGACTGCCTTTATTAACAACAAACTCCTTTCAATTTAGCAAATTGTCTAATAAGGTGTTGTCATTATTTTGCTTGAAATTTTATGGACTACAAACACAATAATTGATTTCTCACAATACCTTTCTAAACAATTTAGGAAATTGGAAGGAGCTTGCTGTAAATAAAGCATAAAGTAAGCGGACTAATAGAAAGTGTATACTTAGACTATACCGTTACAATGTGGGGCATTTTAAGACTGTCTAGTCTAAGTATTAGACAGTATTGCTAAATTTTTCCCAATGTTTCGGATTAATAAAAAGGAGCTGCCTTAACTTGGTGCTTAAAGGAACAGATCCATCTAAGGTAGATAATGAACAGCACAAGACCTATAGTTGTACACTGTACTATAGAGAGGCTCTACTAGACCACCAATCACTGCATGGACGTCAATAATACTCAGGTTTTGCTAGTAAAATATTCATGATAATTGGTTGGATCCTCCAGTCAATCACATGAGCCGCAGATCAGCAGTGTCCATAACATTGTATGGCGAGAGAGATTTCACGTTACAGTTTTCCACTGAATATTGAAAATATTGTACTGTATACTGAGGCCATTGTAAGCTGAGGGGCTAGTGTCATGCTACATTTTTTGCTACAACTACTATAAAATCATGGCACCAACATGTAGTGATTTTGCAAAGAATTTTTTTTATAATTTTACTAAGCTTGTGGAGTAGTCACAACATAACACCTCCCTCTCTGAGTATAACCTAATGGTGAATACGGGACAAATTTGCTGCAGAAATGTGCTGCAGCAAATCTACAGGTAAATATGCATGTAAAAATCTGCAGCAGTTTATGCTGATTTTATGCCCCGTACGTGGGGTAAAAGCTACACCAAATCCATCATAGAAATTGACCTACCGCAGAATTAAAAATCCACACCGCAGGTCAATTGCTGGATGGAATATTTCCACATACTGTAGGATTTGTACAATCCCTTACACATGGTTGGGACTGTTTTCCGCTGTTGATTTTCCAAGTGCACAAGTCCATAGGGGAAATATGCAGCAAATCCGTCCTTTGTGCACTTACCATAGAAGGCAATTGCTAGAACGGACGCTTCAATTTATGGTGTGTCTAATGCAGGCATCCTCAAACTGTGGCCCGCCAACTGGTGGGGATCTACAACTCCCATCATGCCCACTGTTATAGATTATATAAATGTATGATGGGAGTTGTAGTTTCCCAACAGCTGGAGGGCCACAGTTTGAGGATGCCTGTTCTATGTATAAGACGGGAGTTTACAGGATTAGGGAATTATTGGAGTTTACCTTTAAGTACATGGCATTATGAATTAAGTATTTGGAAACGAGTGTGACGGATGTTTCCAACCATGTCAGAATGATGATTTTTAATCTATCACAAACATACGATTTCCTTGCTGGTGTTTGCTAAAAAGATTTAGTATTGTGCTGTCACATTGCTTTTAAAGATGACCTGTTAATGTATCTGTGTTTGTACAGTGGTGAATAAAAACCATGTTAGTATCATCGTCTATCTGGATTTGCCTGTTAATTGGTGGAACTGCCCTTCTAGTGAGTTTCCCTTGTGTTCTAGCCACTTGGGCCGAAATATTTGAAAATTGGTGTCGCCGCTGCAGTTTTTAGGCGTATTGAATCAGTGTAAAGTGCGCCTGAAAGTACAATCCTTTCGAAAATCTGGCCTCTGGTATACCTTGCATAGTAAACATAATGTGCTTAAAAAGGCGCATAGCGTTTCATTGGTAGTGTATGTAATGCGCCTATCGAGGGGCATTGGGCAACGGAGGCACATAATGTATCATTACTAGTGTATGTAATGCGCTTCAATAGGCGCATTGTGTTATGGAAGCGCACAGCGTATCATTGCTACTATATTTAATACGCCTTTTTAGGCGCACTCCAATATGTCACACCCGCCATATAAGGCGCCTAGTTTTGGTATATTACAGTTTATTAATATTGAGAATATGTTGTCAAGAGTTTTTTTGGCACAAAATAGACCAAAAAAAGGGCGTTTCAGTATTGGGACATGTCGCCCTTAGTGCTCTCTCATCATACAATATCAGTCTCGGGATGACCATTGTATGTTCAAACTATAACTATGGAAAACTGGGACCCATCATAAAGCAAAGTGAAGATTTAAAGGAGATAACTAATCCAGACAAAGCAAGTCCTTACACATAACAATCAGAAAGAGCTTCTTTGGATTATGTACTTTATACACAACGGGGGAGATTCATTAATAGTGTCGAAGGGTACGTCTATACAGCAAAGGACAAAATCTGCTCGGTTTTGACCTTAGCAGAACCATTCATTATGGTTGGTTTTTCGGCGGTTTTGGTTTTTTGACTAGTTTATATCACTGATTTTGTCCAGGTTTCCCCAGCGGTTTTTGGACGTTTTTTTAAGCAGAAAAGTGTACTGAGCGCATATGTATTCCTGATTGGTGCACGAAACTATTCGATTTTTTTTTTGTTTTATCTCCACCCAGTGGTCCCTCCCTGAGATTCCAGTGGCCATCTTGGACTTGTCTTGGCAAGACATTATATGTGCTTCAGGCTAATTTGGTTAATTTAGGCTAAAAAGAGGATTTATAGACTCTTGTTCACACTGACATTCACCTCAGAGATCAGTCTGTTCACATCCATGTCCATGCGTTGGTATCGGAAATATGCTGATTTGTCCTCTTCCATCCAGCCCAGGAAGTGCTTTGCAGGATCATCCATTGTTTATAAAAAAAAAAAAAAAAAAAAAAAAGTGCAAAAACATCTGTAAAAACACACCCACTATAGCTCGGATAATTCTTCACTTATTTTTTTTTTTTGCAAAAATCTAAAACTGCCCAAAATCCGCGCCAAAACCTGGACACTTTCTACTCGGTTTTCATTGACTGGAAACTGGGTGGAAGCATGAACAGGTTCTAAGTTTTTTGGACCGCCGGCGGTGTGAAAAACCATCTGGCGGAAAATCCGTTCAGTGGGGACTGCTGAATGGATTTTCTATTTCTATGGGGAGCGTTGCTTGTCGGTTTTCAGATGGTTTCTAAAACTGCAAACCGTCTGAAAAACCAACCAAAAACCCATGCCGGGGAGACGAGCCCAAAGTCTTAGACAGTTCTGAGGTCGGCTAGACGGTCTCACAATGCTCCACATGTATCATCGTGTTGTTAAATCTGGCACAGGTTAAAACTGTCTAGTCTAACTTTATACCATCTTTAAGTTGGCTTACCTTATGCCACTAACATCCAGCTAAATTTTGGCGCATGCAAAGTCAAGCCCCCTTATTCGAGGCCATGCCGCTTTTGACAAAGTGTTTAAAAAACATAGTAAATGTGGTGTAAAGCTTGTGCTGTATTCTTTTTGATGCAAATTATGCCAGAATTCTGTCACAACTGGCTTGATAAATGTGCCCTAATGTATGAGGAAAAAAATGAAAGATGTGCTACTAGACTGCCAATGACTGAATGCATTTCACGAATACAGATGTTTTGCAAGTAAAATGTTCATGATAATTGGTTGAATCTTCCTGTCAATCACATAAGCTGCAATTCGACAGTTTGTGTGACATTGTATGGTGCGTGTGATGTCCCAGGAAACACCATTGTATGGTAAATGTTGTAACCTGAGGCCATTGTAGCATGAGGGACCACTGTACTTTTCATTAATATTTTTGTGTCTACCTTGCACCAATGGGAAAAGTTTTGACAGGGGCTTTATAGTTAGAAACTAGTGTAAGATATTTGTTGATTTTCAAAAACTTTGGACCCTGAACAATCTGACATTTTATATAATTTCTTACTTCTGTAAGCACTCACTCACGTCCAGCCGCTATCTTGGACAGTCCAAGGTGCTGCTTTGGTTCCGGGATCGCTGTTTGGCTCTGGGATGCGCGCAAATATATGTGGCCAGCACGTACTTCTAAAGCGCTCCGGCCAGCCCCCATCCACTCACACTTTCTCGGCAGGTAATCATAGTACTCAGTGAGTGCTATGATCTACCGTGTTTGCGGAGCATACTTCATGCGTATTGCAGCGCATAGATACATGCCACAATATGCCCTTATTGCGCTGTTGAAATTATGCACTTGCACTTGCGTAATTTCAATGCGATTACACAATGTCCAGAGGCAGATTTCTGCCTACTATATTTTACTACTTCACTGTCAATTTCTTTCAGATTTGCGTAAAAACAAGTGCAATATGCGTGTAGTGTGATTGACAATGCATATTTTAAACTGTAGTCAATAAGAAGGGTATTGTACATTGTATTGGCTGTGTTTGGGCACATATTTCATCGCTAAATACCTGTATAGATACGTGCCAAAATACACTGTGTTAACATACCCTTACTCCCACCAGTCGGTACAGTTTGCCCTCAAGCTTGGTGGTCAAAACCAACTCCTTTGCTCACATGTAGCTCCCAACTCCAGGGAAATCAACCCCACCTTTTCCCGGGGGGCTGTAGAAACAGGGTTCAAAACCTAAAGAAAAACCTGGTTTGCCTGGGCCCGGAACTTTGGGAAAGGCCTCCCCCCCCAACACTACAGCTGTTTCGAAAAAGCTAGCCCAATTTTTAGGGTGCCAAATAAACTTTACTAATTGGGGCCCCAAGTGTCAGTAACTTGGGGGTTTCTGACCCCAAAACCCGCGGTTCACCCCGAGGCCAGGCACCCTTTGAAAGGCCGTACCTTTTAGGTTTTCCGCTGTGCCCCACCTAATGGCAAAAATATTCGAAAACCCGAGGTAGCCCCTGCCCCAAACTTATCCCCTTTTTTTGCTTTTTAAAAAAGGGTTTAGGTTTTGGAAGATAAAGGGAAAAAAACTAGTTCTTAGAAGGTAAGCAATGATCTAAATATTCTAAAAATATTTTTATAATGAACCCAAATCAAAAGAACTCTTTCTCTGCCATCAAAAATTTAATTTTTAATTTTCGGGGCCTTCTTTACTGTTTTTTTTTTTTTTCCCTTTCCTTTTTTTATTTTTTCCTTTGAAAAAATTTAAAAAGGGGACAATAATGTCTTTTGTTCAGAAGAGATTTGCCGATGAAGTTCTTCATTTGACTAAAGCAAAACTGGAGTTCACAGTGAGGCCTTTGTGTGCAAACAGTTGGGTACATTGTTTATTCAGCACGGGAGATCTTGCGCTGTGACGACACAAGCAATGTCTCTACCATTGTTTCACCAAAAGGGGAATCCAGACTCGGAGAGGATTTACTTTTTAAAATTTGGGGTTTAAACCGTTCTTTGGGTTCTTTTTTCAGACCAAAATTAACCCGCCCCAACCCTTTTTTTTGGTTTTAATTTTGGGTTTTATTTAAAAATAAATGTGACATTGCAGCACATTGAGGAATAATGGAAGAAAATAAAAACTGGCAATTTTCAATCCCTGTAAAAAAATTTTTTTGGTACATACGAGTCTTAAAACTTAAACCCTGGTTAAAACCCCTGAAGTTTGAAGTTTTTTTTTTTCTTTAAAGGGGTATTCCCCCTTTACCCTTTAGTAGCTTTAAATATTTTTAGTCCCAAGGTTAAAAAGACCCATTAACCCGAATTTTCGGACAATAAAAATTTAAATGGTATTTAAAGGGTTTTTTTTAAAAACCGGGGAAAATTTTGGGCCCTTTCTGTATGCCCGCAAAATTTCGGGTGTGGGAAAATCCCTTATAGTCCCCTTTTTTTTAAGTTTATATACACCCGGGGGGGTTTGGGAGTCGCCTGAACATGGCCCCCAAACCAAAGCAAAAGGTCGCGGCCAAAGGGAATCGGGGCAAGTAATTGACATGTCACTTTTTTTCCCCCACTTAAAAAAACAAAAAACAATGGGGCGTAATCCATTTTTCTCTGATAGCTTGGGATTACCGTAAATTTTTGGGGCGCATTTCCCCCCTATTAACGCAGAAAAACGGCGAAAAGTGGGGTCCAAAAAAAGCCGTGTTTAACAAAACCCCAAGAAAAAAAACCTATTTTAAAAGGGGCAAAAATAGGGGAAAAAAAAAAAATTTGAAGCAAAAAAGTGGGGGCGAAGTGTAAAATTTTTTTGGGGGGGTAAAGTGTGGGATTTTTGATCAATTTTTTTTTTCCAATTTTTGGGGATATTAAATTCCCAAAAAAAAAACATTTTGGGTTTTTGGGTTTTTTTTTTTTCTATGGTTTTCACATAAGGGGTAAAATTTTGTTAAAAATTTTTTTAGATCCCGGGCCCTTTTTCGGATGTGGGGTTACCAGTTTTGTGTAAAAAGTTTTTTTTTATTATTTGTAATACCCCAAAAAAGGGGGGTGATTTAAAACTTTAAATTTTTTTTTTTTTTTTAACTTTTTACTTTAAAAAATCAGGGCCCCCTTTGGGGCCCTTGACCACTAGGGGGCAAAACTTTTCCTTTTTCTATATAAAAGCGTAAATATTGACTGCTGTACATAGGATTTTTTCTTCAACACCTATTACATCTTGCCGGAAGGGTGGTTTTAAAAAGGTGCCCTACATGGCAAACTGCAAAGCCCGCATGAGGTACAGCTGCTATGCAACAGATCGCTCCCCCTGAAATTTCATTGCGGGGGGTGAAAAAACAGAGGAGCAGGCGCAGCTGTCCCAGCACCCCCCGCCCCCCCAGAAACACATGCGGCCCCCATTTAGCCTTCGCGCCTGCACAAGCACTTTCCCCCCCACACTTAAAAGCCTTGGGATGGAAAGGGGACTGGGGTTCCCCGATAACCCTTTAAAAAAACCCCCCCCCGTCGGCTTCCCGCAACTTTGTGGCACTCCCGTCTCCCGCCGGGCCCTTAAGTAAATTGGAAATATAAATGCACCCCTGTTTCCCCCCAAATTTGGGGAAAAAAATTTTGTCTTATGTCCCCAAAAAAATGGACATTGCCCGTTTTTAATTTTTCTTCTCCCTGCTCTTAATGGCCGCAGCAGTGGTGAGTCAAATCCCTGCTTCCCCTTTTTCTTGAACGGCCCGGGGGCTTTTTAATTACTTTAAACCCGCTTTAAACCTTTAGAGCACTGTACTTGTGCACTTCAGTTTACAAAAACCCCCCACTCAGTCCCCGTAACAAAACAACTAGGAATGCAAGTGATTTTCCAGTCCCCCGCTTTTAGAACGGGCCCAATTAACCCGGAAGTGTGAATTCCGAAGGTTGTGGCTGGGTAAAACCCTTAAAAGGGGGAAAAAAAACCCCTTTAAAAACAAACCCAAATTTTTTTCCCTCCCAAATACAAAAGCGCCCTTTAAATTTTTTTTAATTTTTTTATCCCTTTTTTTTTTTTAAACCAACGGGGTTTTTTTTTTTTTAAAATTTGGGCAGATTTTAAAAGTAAAACCCGGGGGGCAGGCATCCGCTTCAACGGGTGAAGACATGGAAAGAATATTGCAGTGGGAAAAAAAAGATTTTTAAATGAAAAATAAAATTACGCATGTGCACAAAGTGCGTTGAATACCTAAAAAAATTTTTGCCCAAAACGTATCCAAAATATGTACCAAAAAAATGTGGTGGTTTTTTGGGGTACAATTTTAAAAACTTAATACTACCCCAAATACGCCCTGTTTCACAACCCCTTTCTCTCCAAAAAGTTGTCTGTTTATGGAAAAAAACCCTGGACAAAAATCAATGGAATGTCCAACAACAAAGGAAGTCAAAGCATACGTTGATAAACCCCAAAGGAAAAACCAAAAAAAGGCTTTTAAAAAAATGATAACGAGCCCCCGTTAAAAAAATTAAAATGTGTAGTTTTTTTTGGGGAAGTTCACAAAAATGTACTGCGGCGCGTACAGTACCAAGCAAATAAAGAGTGGTTTCGGGAGTTGCGCTAATAGTTCCTGAGCGAAACCCGGCTACACCAACCCCCCCAATGAGAATGGGCAAAACATTCACTGAGGCAGAAGCAAAACCATGTGACCAATGAACGTCACATGGTTTGAAGGCGGTGGGGGGAGGGGAGGACAAGGCGCTTTGTCTGATTCTGTACAGCAGAACTGGTAAATAATTTTGAATAGGCATAAATTACAAAATTTTATATAGTACAGTTGTGAGCCATATAACAAATTAAAAGATAGTCCATGAGAATCCCTTTATTTCTAGAACAGCTAGTTCTGGAGTAAGTTCAACATTAAAGTATTTCTTTAACTATTGATTCAACCCGAGACCATAATTCTTTTCACTACAGGGCATGACCACCACATATGCAAAGGCGTACCTGCTTGGCCGAGTTCTTTGGTAGGTTTTGAGTATCCAGGAGAAATGGCGCAAATGGTTTGGATTTAAGTCCCACGAAGTTTAATCTTTTCTTATCTCAGGATGATTCTCCTATCTAGATTGTTTAGTTGGGCAACTACTGCAGATAGCCAAGTCTTATGCCAAAAAGTATTATGTAATTCCTTTTTCCATTTAGAAATATAATTTGCAATAGAATGGTACATAACTGACAAAAGTTGGTTATATGAGACAAAAAGGCCCCTTGTATACCTTTTATTGTTATGTAGAAAAGGGGAAAGTAAAGATAGTTCTGGTTTTTCCCCAATACCCCCAAAGAATTTTTTTATGTTGATTTGTAAATATTTCAAAAAATTATTGTGGGGTATATTAAATTTACTTATAAGTTCAGAAAAGGGTAGTAATACGTTTCTAGAGTATAGACTATCGACTGTGTGCAATCCTCTAGACACCCAATCATGAAGAAAAAAGAGGGGAACCCCAAATTTGTAATGCAAGGTGTAATAAACCTTGAAATATGAATTAGCTGTGGTTTTACAACATATTTAGAACCAATTCTGCCAAGAGCTCCATGCATAAGACAAACATAAGGGGAGACAATGGGCAACCTTGTCTAGTTCCATGACAAATGGGAAAAGAGACAAATATCCTGATGAGTATACTGCAGTGGGAGGTGTTAGGGAATTTTTTTTATAATAAATGTAGAAGCAACTCATCCTGGCACATGAAGAACAGTACAGGACATGTAGTACTGTATTGTACTGGAGAGAGGTAGCACTAGGCAGCCAGTTCATCTATCCATTGCAATACTATAGATATTTTACTAGTTCAATGCCCATACTAGTAGGCTAGGTTCTCAATGAAATCACACACTCTGCAAATCTGGACTGTTTGTGGCAATGTATGTGGCAGGGTTTTCATTAACAGCCTGCCATTGCTGAAAACCTGAAGTTGTCGTAACTTGAGGGATCATGTAATAGGAAAAAAGGGTTTGGTTTCTAAAAACCTTGATACATGTAACCCTTTGGGTGCTACATCCCAAAAGGGGGCTGTTTTTTCATCAGTGCTTATAAATCCCCCAACATATAAAAGGCAGGACTCAATGCGGTGAGAGTTTTATTTCCAGCTAGTGCCTGTGTTCCTCATCGGATGCCAGGGATAATGCTGATCCCAGCCGATGAACTACCTAGATGCTGTAGTGAATGCAGCCACAGTATCTATTCGTTTATGCAGCAGGGGGATCCCCATTTCGCCTCCCAATCAGCCCTTTGCGATGCTATTGCGAAGTTCTGACCAGTTGATTTGGCAGCTGGGCACTTTATGATATATCCCAGGCCTGCCACATTAGTGCTACTCTTACATCCTGCCTGAGACAGAGTGTAATAGGAGTGCCATAATTTAACACTATTATGTAATACTAATGTATTGCAGGATAGTGAACAAGTGATCAAAGATCCCAGGGGACTAAGAATACCAATAAAAAAAAAAATTATAAAATAAGTTTAAGACCCCCACCCCCCCTCTTGTATTTTACAAATAAATGAACTGGAAATCTGATTTATTAACATATACCATTGTTTATTAGTATCAAAAGAATGGCAACACTGGCTCTTCCTAAAATCCACAACATTATTACAGGAAAAATTGAAAAATATAATACATGACTGCAATCAGGATAAGTTGTATATGGAACATACAAACAAGGTAGAGTGTGGAAACAGCCAACGCGTTTTAGACTGCACTAGTCCTTAATCATGGCCATGGCCTTGGCTCTGTGAAATGGCATAGTGAGACAACCCTCTAAGCTTTTCCTCTCCAATGTGGTACTGTGCATGTGCAGGTCTCTGACCCACTTATTTTCTGACTCGGGGACATCGAGCACTTCAGTAATAGTCTATGTAATTTGTGCTCCAATTTGCTATTACATGGACATCATAACAGAGGAGGAATGGAGACTGGGGTGCATCGCATCTAAACTCAAAGGTTAGTGTTCAGTATTTCAGGGCCACCTCTAGTTCATGCTGTTTCTATCCTGATATGCTATTGCACATTGGGGGCTGGCTCCAAAGGAACATGGACTTGGGCGCATTGTATGTGCATTTGGTGGAAGAGGGGTGGAGTCCAGAACTTCAGTTATAACTCTTACCTTTCCTCCCCTGATGTGCTGTAGCTGGGGAACAACATTGACAAAATGTGCTGCTTATTAATCTGTTCTTGTGCTGATCATAGAGAAGCAGTTCAGCCGTTACATTACGGGTGAGTTAATTGTAATATAGCAAGCTCATTGTTAAAGGGGTTGTCTCACCATGCTGCTGGGCAGAGCCACAGTCAGCTTCATGCTCACACTTCCTGTGTTTTGGCTGAGGGTGGTTCTATAGCAGTGATTACCATATCAGCTCTGCCATTTTGTTATGGTGACATGACTGAAGATTTATAAATTGTAGTGCACACGGTTACAGGCTCTAATGGTCAAAGCTTGTCATTAACTTAAACAAGCTCCTGTGCTACTGATAAGACTCAGCAAGGAGTGACTCACCATGGTCGGACAGCATCTTGGAGCACTCGGAGCAGAGAGAGGTAGTCGGTAACCTAGAGATACCTGTGTATACTCACAGTAGATAAAATCTTATTTAGTGTATATACTCAATTATAAGCCGACCTGAATATAAGCCGAGGCACCTACTTTTGCCACAAAAAACTGGGAAAACATTGACTTGAGTATAAACCTAGGATGGAAAATGCAGCGGCTACTTGTAAATTTAAAAAATAAAAATGGATACCAATAAAATTACAT
>JAODAL010051236.1:5000-26814 GCA_025379985.1 Phyllomedusa bahiana
GGTCACCTCTGCATACAAGACTTGATAAGGACAGCAGTGACGATGAAACACAAATTAATGCTGATGTTGCCGACCCACTTGTGAGCCGGAGAAAGCAAGGGCTTCATCATCGTCAAGGAGAAGAGGGCTTCTGCTTGCCCGTCAGGCAGTGCGCAGCAGCAAGTGGGTTTGGGGCCCGAGAGACAGCCCAGGTGTAGCAGCAGTGTGAGGTCGGGAAGTCCCAAGCCCACTGGTGAAAACCCGCTCCATCAAAGAAAGTAGCGCACAGGGCTCACGAGGGCAGCGCGCAGTAGTCAATCAGTGCGGAGCATTGGCGGTAAAATCAGATACTCGCGGTGTGACGTTTTTTTGCAAAGACCCGGGAGCCGAATAGGGGTATATATAGAATTGTGGGCGAAATGAACGGGGCCGGGGAGAAACTTTGGCACCACGGCCCTGCTCAAACCAATCAGCCTCACCACCGGTGGCCTGGGAGAAACGTGGCTCGATGTGTTGGTCCATCCGCTGCCCCACAAACAGCAGCAAGCGCCCATCCCACCATGCCTTTGCAGCCAGTAAAGGGCTCCACCACCTCGCAGAAGGGGAGCTTTTTAACTTTGCTATCCTCCCAGTCCAATGTCCGCTCCTCGCTACCAGGGGCGTCAGCACATTCAGCGAGCTTTGCAAAGAGACAACAGTATGACCCAAAACCATCCGGGGTCAGAGCTGCCCGTGCTCCTGTCCAATTTTGGACGCATCCCCCCTTTCCCAAAGGGGGGACTCTGCCCGTTCAAAACTAATGGCTTGTGCCAGCCGAATGGAGAGTTTAAACCGAAATTTTTCTTTTCCAAAAAAGGGCAGTCCCCACATTTCATAAATATTAGAACAGAAGAGTGCCATCCTTTGAGTTATCGGTTTGTTCCAAGGGACAGTATGGGGACGTCTTACTGTAACACGGTCGGGGCCAGTACTTTCCCTTTTACACCCTTTGGTGAAGTGCTTCCTGCCGGGCAAACCAAACAACTTACGGGAGAGGCCGCTTTTCCCCACTTGGCAAACTGGGGCCCTGCGAAAAAGTCCCTCCTCCCCACCACCATCTTTTTCACCCCACAAGTACTGTCCATCAACCACATTTAGGGCACAGGGGTGTCACGCGTTCTACACCGGCTTGCCTGGGGAAACAAAGTCAACAGGGAAAAACTCCTCGCTCATAGCTAGAAATCATGTGTGGCTTTCTCCCCAACGAAACGGAACCATGGTGGGGAAAAGGGATAACATGGTGCCCGACTGCACCGGGGAGGGTGGTCCATGCCCCTGCATGGTGCATGGTTAAATTTGGGTTGTGAAAGTTCCTGAAGTCTTCCACCTTTTTGGGGAAGATTCGAAAGGGCCCAAAACTGTGCTCACTTCATCCATTCCTACAAAGCCAGGAAAAACCCCCTCATTTTCCGCGCAAAAGGGCCCCCCCCAACACACTTAATGCAATGTTTCCACCCATTGAAATTCCAGCCTGTGCATGTTGGACCGACTGTATGAACAGAGAAAGGCCATTAACGATTATTTGATGATCCAGGCGGACACGAGCACTTCGCTGTGTAACTTTGATGTCAGCCAGTGGCAGCTCATGCGTGACACCTGCCGTTTGCTGAGCCCATTTGAGAAGGCGACGTTATTAGTAGTAGTAGTCACCAAGACTACGGGATGAATAAAGTCATTCCACTGCTTCATGTCCTGGAACAGATGCTGAAAAATCTGTCTGGGTAGGGGACTGGAGACGTGGCGACTACATCTCGCGGCCACATGAGTCCGGTGGGGACTGAACTGGAGGAGGAGGAGGAGGACATTGGAGCAGAAGCATTGTCTGTTGAAATTAGTGGATTTTCTACCCAGGTGAAAATAGAGGAGGAGCAGGAGCAGCTGCAGGAGGTAGATGGAGATGAAGAAGACAAGGCAGATGACCCGCAAGCACCATGGCAGTATACAGTGGAGATGGAGGCAGGGAGCCCCTCGGAGTCACTTGTGAAGATGGCCTGCAGCATGCTGATTTGACTGGCTAGTGACAGCCGAATAGTCACCATCCGGCAGAGGGATGACTTCTGGCTGTCCACCCTATTGATCCCTCGCTACCGGTCCAAAATGGGAGTCTTTTTCCCAGCTGCTAAGAGGGAGGAAAAACTCAAATACTATAGGGAAATCCTCCGTAGTCAGTTGGCCGCTGCCTATGTGCGATATCGTCCCTCCTCTGACAGTTCTGAACGGGGGGTTCTTCAGCACTCACGTACTACTGCTGCGGCTGCTGGGGGAAGGTGAGGGGGGGAGGGGTAGGAGGTGTACCAGCTCCATCAGCAGCAACCTAAGTCTGGAGTCACTGATGAGCAGCTTCCTTCACCTGCCTTGTGAGGAGGGAAGTCGCTAGCAGCAGCAGGACCTGGTGCAGTCCCTGAACCAACAGGTGGTTGCGTACTTGGACAGCACTCTGCCACCCCAGTTAGAAGATTCGCTGGACTACAGGGCAGCCAAACTGGATGTGTGGCCGCAACTTGCCGAGTTTGCAGTGGAGAAGCTGTCCTGCCCGGCCAGTAGTGTGGCATCAGAGCGGGTGTTCAGTGCGGCGGGGGCCATCGTTACTGCAAGGAGAACCCCCTTGTCCACGGGAAATGTGGAACGACTCGTGGATCGGCCAGGATTTCCACACACCAATGCCTTAGGCGTCAGATTAAATCAGCCATGACGCCTCACCCAAACTTTGAGAAATGAGTCTCGGTTCAAACTACCTGCCTCAGCCACTATTCTGATGCCGCCACCCTCCTGATGCCACACATCTGCTGACAGTTTCTCCATCTGCCTACCACCATCTTTACCAGGGACTGGTATTGCCACCCACCACCACACTCTCTCATTGTATCACTCTATGACCTCATGGTGCTGCTGCTGTTGCTGGTGCCGTGACCTCCACACTGTGTCATTGTGCCACTCTCTGACCTCATGCTGCTGCTGCTGTTGTTGCTACTGTGGTCACTTCCACACCCTGTCATTGTGCCACTCTCTGACCTCATGCTGTTGCTCCTGCTGTCACATCCACACTCTGTCATTGCGCCACCCTGTGGCCTACTCCTGTTTTTGCCACCTCCAGAATGTCATTGTGCCACTATCTGACCTCATGCTGCTGCTGTGGCTGCTGCCGTGACCTACATACTCTGTCATTGTGCCACTGTCTGACCTCATGCTGCTGCTATTGCTCCTGTCGTGACCTCCACACTGTGTCATTGTGCCACTCTGTGGCTTACTCCTGTTTTTGCCACCTCCAGATGTCATTGTGCCACTGTCTGACCTCATGCTGCTGCTGCTGTGGCTGCTGCCGTGACCTCCACACTCTGTCACTGTGCCACACTGTGGCCTAGTCCTGTTCTTGCCACCTCCAGAATGTCATTGTGCCACTCTCTGAACTCATGCTGCTGTGGCTGCTGCCGTCACCTCCACACTCTGTCACTGATGTGGCCACCTGAGCCCTCAGCTTGTATTTTCAGCTGTCGCTGCCATGACTTTATCAGGCTACATTCCCGCTTCAGTTTTTTGGTCAGTTTTGTCCTCTTAAGTGCCCAGGGAATTTTATAGTGAAGCGATTCTAAGAGCGGTGGCAGTCATATGCGTGTCATACTAAAACACAACATTGTATGAAGACCAAACCAAGCTCACTCTGCATATTTAAGTATGGCACAAGGTTCTACAGCACCCTACAGGCTCTGTGCAGCCTGGAAATAGCTGTTTTTTAACACAATTTGTCCCGAAGTAGTTCGGACCGAAACAAATTTTGTCGGAAAATTAGGCGAAGTCACCGAATCGAATTGTTTAGAAATTCGCCCATCTCTAATTATTGTCATAGACTTTCTACTGCTTAGCCTAGACTTTCTCCATAATATGACTGTTCAATTGTTGCAGGAACTGAAGTGAGGATGTTCATTGCTCATAGTTCAATAATCAATAGTTTAATAATAGAGCATTACAAAAAATAACATCAAGAGTCTCACAAAAGGTTTGTTAGCCGCTTCTCTTAACAATACATAGCAGAATGAAGCAATTTTAGCATAAACATAAATAATCACAAACTGATAATCTCTGACTAGTATATTAATAGATGGGTTAGGCTTTATATCAAATGTCAAGTGGTGAGATTTCCAGAACGTACAGTGGTTTAATTCGAAATGACTTGAAACATGACAACTTCTCTTACGTTATTATTCAATGCAAAAAGCATTCAAGTAAAGAAGATACATTAAAAGTGGTAATGAGTTATTTTAAGCTACAGCTGAGTATGCCATTCATGGACTTGTGTAGTGTCAGTAGACGCTGACATTACCACACAAGCAGCAGAAACTCCTTTCTCCGAGCACTGTTTACTAAACTCTGGTTAATGTTATAAAACTCTCTTGGAATGCAGCTAAGGGTGAATTAGCACAGTCTATATCTAAAAGCACAAACAACGCTCATGAACAGTGACAGCTAAGTTTAGAATACTTTCACATTGATATCATGGAAAATACATAAGCCCTTGAGACCTAGATGTACAAGGCAGGTGTTTGTATAGCCTCTCATTAGGTCAGTGCACAGTGCACATTAGGGCACATCTTTTCCCCACCTCACAGACTCTAAAACAAAGGGTTCTAGTGGTACTTTAGGATATAAGGGAGTACTTGTAAATTGGATTGCTCTCTAGGTACATTTGTTAAGTCTGTGTAAACTTGAGTGAGGCGAGGCCCAGACTGGCAATCTGTCCTGCCAGGCAGATTCTCGGTGGGCTGCTTTGCATTTGGGCTGCCAGACATGGCCACACAAGTAAAAATAAAGAATGGTCTGAGCTGCACTGTCCTGATACTGACTATAGAGTCAGTGACAGTTCCCAGTAGGGCCCTCATTTCTGCAAGTCATGCCACCACACAGTGCTAGTGCTCTCTCCTCTTCCTGTCTCTATCACTAAGGCAGGGGAGCACAATGTATTTGTTTACTCCAAGCTGCTGCCTTGCTCACCCCCCCCCCCCTTGATTAGATGTGTGGTAAGTGTGTGATAAATCACTTAACTTCTGTGTGGGGTCAGGTGAATGTAGGGACTGCCCTGTAATGATGTGTATGGATTCTATGGGCTGACATTCAGCCACAGGATCCATACAGATGATAAATAGCCTTGGTAAATAATTTTGACCTCCCTTTGCCATCCAAAGTAGTCAACCTCTGAATGAGTCATTGGAGGGGCTAGTATAACTCCTGTAAGAACTGCAACCCCTGCAGTAGTCAAATGACTTTTACAGAAGTTGCGCATCATCTGGATGTCAAACAATTACATGATGAAATAGCGCAGCAAAACCACACTTTTTTATTTTTAGTTGTACATAGACATAAAACACATTATTTGTGTGGGACAAGTAGTACTTTTTAATGGTATTATTTACTGTACCAAACATACTGGGAAACCAAAGAAAATTCATTGTGGGGTGAAATGGGAAAAAATGCAATTGTGCTATTCGGGGGTTCCATTTTCATGGAGTTCACTGTGCATTATAAAATAATAAAAGACATGCTATCTGTATTATGCGGGCTAAATCAAACACAGTTTTTGTTATGTTCTACTAATAAAAAAAAGCTATATTCATATATATGTACACATACATATAGTTATTAAGTGAAGTTGCTATTGGTGCCATTTTTGGATACATGCAACTTTTTGATCCTTTTTTGTTCCACTTGTTTGGGGAGGCAGAGCGACCAGATAATATAATTTTGGCATTTGTTTTGTTTTTTAACCCCTTGCCAACATGTGACATGTGAATACGTGCACCTCTCCTCCCTCCGATTACCCCCATTTCCCCCACAACGAGAGCGCAGGGTGCCAATTGGTTACCATGGCAGCTGGGGACCTAATGAAGGCCTTCATTGCTGAAATGTAAACTCTTCTATAACTTAAAACCACCATCTTTGTTAGTTACACTATGTAAATGACTCAGAAGGGTGTTTAAGTGTTCAAGCCTCCTAGAGGTCAAGTTTCCTAAGGACACTGCTTGTGTATTTAAAAAGAAAAGTTTTAAAAGTATTATAAAAATAAATATATTAAAAGTTCTAATCACCCCCTCTTTTGTCATTTTACAAATAAAAAACATTAAAAAGTTACACATAATTATCACCACATTTGAACTATTGAAATTCCAAACTATTGAAATATAGCATCACTGCAATACCCAGAAAGATTAACAAGATTAGGGTTATTTAGTTTAGAAAAAATTACCTCTTTTGGGGGGGGGGGGCATAATAAATAGGTTTAAATATGTTAAAGGTCAGTATAGATATCTCTCCCAAGATTTATTTATACCCAGGACTGTATCAAGTACAAGGGGGCATCCTCTACATCTTGAGGAAAGAAGGTTTCTACATAGACATAGAAAGGGATTCTTTACTGTAAGAGCAGTGAGACTGTGGAACTCTCTGCAATAGGAAATTGTCATGGTGAATTCACTAACAGAGTTCAAAAAGGGTCTGGATGCATTTCTAGAGTGTAAAAATATAACAAGTTAGAGTGACTAGGATTCTGGAGAAGGGTGGTTGATACAGGGATTTATTCTGATTGCCAGAGTGGAGTCAGGAAGGAATTTTTCCCTAAAATAAGGACATTTGGCTTCTACCTCATGGGGTGTTTGCCTTCCTCTGGATCAACACTTAAGCACAATAAGCTAAAGTGTTGTCTGTCTTTTTTCATCCTTACAAACTATGAAGCTATGTAATTTATCCTGTACGCTGAACACTGTCGAAGAAAAAAAAAATCCAAATGCCAAAATTGTGGTTTTTTGGTCATTTCACACACCCAAAAAATTGTAATAAAAAGTGATCAAAAATGGCATCTTTACTAAGATGGTACCAATTAAAACTACACCTCAGCCCACAAAATATGTTCCCTCACCAAGATCCATAGAACTGAAAAAAAATAGATTTGAAAAACAAAAACGTTATTGGTCGCAGAAAATGGCGCTGCAACACAAATTTAAGAAATAGAGAATGTTTGTATTTTTTAACAGAACTAAAACATAACACACCCCTACATATTTAGCATAGCTGGAATTGTAGTAACCTGCAGAATACAGTTAACACAACATATATACTGAAGGGTGAACGACATCATAACAACCACAAAAATAACGCAAGCTTGTTTTTTTCCACAGTTCACCCCGCTTAGAAGTTTTTCAGAGGTTCCTAGTATATTTTATGGTATGGTTGGTTAAAAAGTACATTTTATCCCACAAAAGTCCTTATATGTCTCTGTAGGTGAAAAAATACACAAAGTTATGGCTCTTGGAAGGAGGGAGGAAAAAAAAAAAGGAAGAACCATATTATTAGGGCCGCCTGTCATGAAGGGGTAATGATGTTAACTGATACTAATACCACTGCCATGACAACTGTTTTGCACCCTGTGATCATGTGGTTGGGGGAAAATATATGTGTTTGCCTGACCATGTGATTGAATGTTTCTGTGATCTACTTTAATTTTTCTTGTTGTTATTGGTGTATTTTACATATTTTAGGGAGTGGTTCATGGTATAACAACGTAAAACTAAATTTGTCATACTATGCACTGTGCACCACTATTTTTCGGTGATATTTGGGGTTGGTACATACATTGTGGACTGGTGGGTTTCGAGTGGCAGGGTTGTTTTTTTGTCCCAGTCTGGCCCTGAGTGAAGCTACTAAATCAGTAAATCACGAATACAGGTATATAAAAGGTTTAGAAAACAATGGTTACTAATTAATCAGTTTTTGGCAATTTGTATTCTATGGAATTTATGAGGTGTTTTATTTTACCTCTAGGTCCAGAACCTGGAGGAGACCCAAGCTGTAGTGTACATTGTGCAGAGTCTAATGTCACTCTGCTCTCCCATTAACCCTTCCACCATTTATTTTTTTTTTTCTCTCCCTTTTTGATCAGCATAGTTGTCAACTAATCTATAAAATAATAAAATACTTTTTCTTGTTCAAACCTGCTATGTTTGCTTCAGCTTGTACCTTATTTTTTTCTTTGGTTTACATGCAATGCACTATATACCTAGTCATATTTACATACAAGATGGAGATTTAAATAGAGGTGTAGGGTAGTTAAATGCAAACAACAACCAGAATAAAAATAACGTTTAATAGCACAATATAATATAACACCAAAAAATGAATAGTTTCTATACAATAACCCTCCCCAAATAAAATACATTGACAGAGTTCTCAATTCTACAAAGCTTATTTACAAAGGGAAAAATGAACCATCCAGTCCAAAACAGGATAGAAATAGTCTGTCCTTTTGTTGGAGAATCATCCTTTGCATTTGTCACAAATCCTATAGTCTGAACACTGACTTTTACTCTGGATTAGGTGCATAAAATGACAATGACGTAAACAAGCAACTGTCCTCATTTTGCAAAGGACATTACTGTTATGAACTCGGCAATGTGTGAATGTTCTCTAGCTCTTGAGCTAGGATAATAAGTAATTGTGATCTCCGGTTCTTGTCTTATGAACTAGTTCCCTTTTTCATGCAGTACTCCCAAGGCTTTTTGGGTAGTGATGGCAATACCAAGAAAATGCAACATATTCCACCAAATATCAAGATGGCTCCTGCTGCGGCTGCACAGGCTACGGACCACGAATACTCATATTCTAGCTGCACATTCTGGTTGCTTGCCATTAGCCAGCTGACAGCTTGATGGAATATTACCATTGTGATTAGGACAAATATACCTGAAATGCATAAAATAAGAAATAAAAAGGAAAATAATTAGAAAACTTTGCATTATATTCTACAATGTTTTATGCAACACTCTTTTTTGTACTGTAAAAGTTTATTCTCACAAAATAAGAAGAGTGGCTGAACTAACAAAGCAGGAATTTGTTCACAAGTATTCAGCAATTCGAAAGAACTTTAAACCGGTTTTCTGGGACAAAAATATTGATGAACTATCCTTAGGGTTCCCAGTGATCATCAAAACAAAAGGGCAATGGTGCTGAATGTAGTTGGGCTACAGTACCACAGAGCCAAATGTACAAACAAGCCTCTGTGCCTTGATAAACATTAAAGCACCCACAGTGCCACATAAAGTAGAACAGTCCCTTCATTTTGCTGATTGCTGGAGATATTGGCATTTGGCCAGCAATGATCAGACATTGCTAATCTCACCTTTAATGGCATACTGTATCAATAGGATATGCCATGAAAGTGGGATAGGAGTGGATGCCACATATTTTGGGAATGGGGTCCTGAAAGTGGTACACTACTCTCCATCACACATTTCTGGCATGTCCTTTGCATATCCAAGATGTGTTTAAGATGTGAATGCCCCTTTAATAATATTATTTTATTTTAGACCTTTCCCAGACAGTTCTTAAAAAAAAATTGTTGGACAACCCCATTAAGTATTAGAGAAAAAATGAAAGAAGTATTTTCTATTATTTGTGGAAAAGAGCATCAGAAATTAAAGGGTTGTGCACCTTATTAAAAATTCATTTAAATAGATCACAGTCAGCCATCACATGCCACTAACGTATTAGCTGTTCACTTCCAAATGGTGATGTTAGTGGCATGAGATTGCTGCAGCCAGTCAATGGCCACTGCATTAACATCCTCATGTGGAAGTGACGGTGTATCTACAGAAAACCAGAGAGGCATTGCTGGAACTGAGGAACAGAGGAAGATGGATATATGTTACGGTTCCGGACACGGAAGTAGATCCACTGGACCACCACAAGCGATGGTGTAAGCCACGCCAGGGAACGGAATCTAAGTAGGTCCCGGTTTTCACCAGAGCCCGCCGCAAAGCGGGATGGATTTGCTGCGGCGGGAGTCTACCAGGTCGTTACCCCTGACGTGACTTGCTTGCGGTGGCAGCCGAAAAATAGCGTGGTGCAAAATCGTCAGGCAGGCTCGTAGTCGGGGTCAGGCAGACGGTCGGGGCAGGCAGCTACGGTTCGTGGTCGTGGACAGGCAGACGGTCAGGGCAGGCGGCAGAGATTCGTGGTCAAGATATGGAAGCGTGGGTACGCTACACGGTAGATCAGGATGAGACAATAGGGAACACTTTCTCGATAGGCAAGGCACTAAAGAGACGGCAGGGAGCGGGCGGAAGCGCCCAGGTGAAATAGAGGCAGTGCCCGGCAATTACCCAATTACCGGCGCACTGCCCCTTTAAATCGCACAGAGCCGGCGCACGCGCGCCTTCGATCACAGGAACGCGCGCACCGGACAGCAGGAGACTGCAGGGACGCTGGAGCACGGCCGGGTGAGTACCGACGCGCCGGAGGGCGAGTGCAACAATATAACTTTTTTAATTTTGCTTGTCATCCAGGAGCTATTAAAATTACTTTTGGACAGCCCCTTAAAGGTAATTAGTGCATTACTGTGCATGTAGAAAGATTTCCGAGAGGAACTATAAGATGTAACAAGTGGTGGAGGCAATTGGTTCAATAAAGAGATTAAACAACACTAAAGAGATTTAGAGCGACATGTATGACTAGACCCGTTGGATATATTTATAACCATGTGCAATCCAATATCAGGCACATTACAGAGTGCCCGTGTCACTTTGTAATGCACCTAAGGTCGGGGGCGTGCTGTAGGCGTGTCGCACTGCAACCTTACGAAGCTCCACATTTATAGTATGGCAAATCCAGGCGCATTACTGCTGGAATAGATAAACCACTTTAAGAGTGGTTTACCTGAGCCAGAAGTGTCGCTTTTGTAGCTAGAAAGCACCAAGTCTATGACCCTCAGTAGAACAGGTTCATAGATTCAGGCACATACTACACTACTAATGCTCACAAAAAAAAAATGGCTTCTGGGCGCCAAAAATCATATATGTCACCCTTAGTATGCAAGCATAACATACGTTAATTCCTTACCAGAAAGGATGAAGAAGAATGATGCAGGCTTTAGGAGGAACTCCACACCTTTGCTCAGAACCATAGTGATACATATTGATCCCATTACCATAAAAGTTATGCTTAAAAGAGACAAAACAGCTGCAGAAATATTTAGGTCTGTGGAAAGAAAATATAAATGTTAATCTTAAGAAAATCTTAATATTTATAAAGGTACTAAACCTCAAATGTTGCACACAGGGTCTTTGGATTTAACAGCTTTGTCATGAATGAAAAGAATTATAGCTAATACAGTGTATCATTAGATCGTATTGTGTCAGAGTAAATGATGCAGAATATAAAGAACAGACTGAGTAATTATTATCAAGTATGTTCAAAGACATAAATTCTTCTGTTCAGTAAATATATAATAGATTTCAGATATTAAGACAAATGACAAGTTTGTATTGTCCATATTATTGCCATAAAGTGATGTTTACTAATGTCTCTTTTCTTTATATTTTATATAAGACTATTTTACATATTTTTTTTTACATTTTAGAAGCCTGGAAATATAGCAAATGTCAAAAAATGCCTTAGGTTTTATCATGAATTGCCATGGTTTCACAATGCAGTCACAAAATCATGACAATTTGAATTAAAAACACTAATAGTTTCTTTGAAATCCAAATCACAGAAAAATACAAAAGCGAGAGATATAGGAAATTTTACCCGCACCGGGCCCATTCAACATTATTTTTGCCACATCCTTTATACAATTCTCCCTTTGCAGTTCTGAAATCTATGCATGGCTCCTTTTTTCTTCTTCTGCATTTAGAATTCTATTGCTTTATTTTTTGCTTTTTTGTTTTGCTAAAACCTCTCCCTTTATAGAGGTGATGATCAGTTAACACCTTAACCTATTCCTGACAGTCGGTCAAAATGTTTTGCCTCTTCGTTTTATGACTCCACAACTTTCAAAAGCCATAATTGTTCACTTTTCCATTTATAAAGACATATGAGAGCTTTGTTTCTGCGGGGCAAGATGTACTTTTTTAGGGTGCCATTGACCTACCATATAATATACAGGGAAGCCAAAAAAAAAAATCTAAGTGGGGTGAAATATGAAAAAAAACTTGTTTGCACCATGTTTGTGGGATTTTTGTTTGGAAATGATTTTGTCTGTATTCTACACATTACTGTGATCCTGGCAATACCAAATATGTAGAGTTTCAGTTCTTTAAACAATACTTAAATTTGCTCTTATTGGTACTATTTTGGGATACATCAACATTTTTTAACAATCTTTGTTCCAATTTTTAGGGTACTTGAAATCACCAAAGAAACAAAATTTAAGAGATACATTTTATATTTTAATAGATCAGACTTTTTCAGATGCGGTGACACCAATCAGGCGTAACCTTTCATTTTTTTATTTGTAAAGGGGAAAAACAGGGGTTGAACTTTTATCAGTTTTTAGTTTCTTTATACTTTTAAAACATTTTTTTTTTTTACTTTGACATTTAGGGCCACATGTATGAAAACTGTCTAGGTTTAAAACTCACTTTCTTACCCATAGCAACCAATCAGAGTGCCCCTTTTCTTTTCAATGGGCCGGAAAAATAGAGTGGTGTCTGATTGATTGCTATGGGCAACAAATGATTTTAGACCTAGACTTTATACAGGGGCCCCAAACCCTTTACAATTTGACCCGGGGGGCTCAATCACTTGTACATCCTTCGGGCATTATATAAATAATGAAAAAGGGGTGACCAAATAGGGTTCTATTACCTCTCCTGGGCAGGGAGTAAAGGGAAACCAAAAACTAGTCACACAGCATGATAAAATGCTCTCCCAAAAACCAACAGCATTTTTCATTGCTGGACTGCAGCTTTTGGGGACGGGTTTTTTGGAAAAGCACGGGCAGTTTCAGATTTTCCCGCCACCCAAATGGCTGCTTAATCCAATGGGTATCTGCTGGAAGATAGAACATGTTGTATCTTCCACCCGATGGCTGGTGCTTTCATGAAAAACCTGGCTGTTCATACACACCAGATTTTTAAAATTTTAAATCACACTGGGTACAGTCAGGTTTTGGCAGATTCAGAATACTGAATTTGCTTAAAATCTGAGGAGAATCCAGTGTTATGTAGACTTAGCTTTAACACAGAAGTGATGGAAACTTTCATTAGGTTTCCAGCTGACATGGAAACAGATCAAAACCTCATGCAGCACCATTTATCATTCATTGATATGCCACAGCCACGATCGACGTGGCGTCTAAATGGTTAAACAGCAGGGATCGGAGCTGGCTGCTGTTAGCAGTGGGTGTCAGCTACAATTAGCAGCCAGCCTCTTCCCCCCTATTTCCAAAAAAACAGGTAAGGCCCCTCACAAGGACCAACCAAAAAATATTTTGACCCCCATTTCAACATTGGGGTTGGGGTTAATGACGCTCACTGTCATTGACAGCAGTTGATACACGTCTCCAGTAGAAAGTGATGAGCGGGGGGGTTTACTTTTGGCCTGGCCTATAACCTTTTTAAAAAACTGGTTTTGAAACTCTAGCATGATCAAAGAGACTGAGTTGCTTGCACTGAGTGCTAAACATAGTGGAGTTAACATACCAGAGTTAAAAAATAGGAGTGGAAAAAACAGTAAGTAAACAACTTTTATGTTTTAATTTTTATTGCTATCGTACTGGGATAATGGACAGTATGGCTGGTAATTTTCTTCAGGGCACATTCTGCCATATGTAAGCACTAATGGAGCAGCAGGTCCTAGGTAAATACCACTGTGACAGATGTGAGCATGTTGCTACTCTAGAAGCTCACATTATACATCTGGTGAAGCAGAATGCAATACTGAGTGTGATTGACAATTAGGAGAGGCGTTTGCTTCTCACTGAGCAAACAGTTAGTTGGTTAAATGTTGGGGGTGAAATAACAGATCAGCAGTAGAAGCAATATAGCTGGGTTAATGACATCAGGGGGAGTTCTAGGGGCACCAGAAAAAGGAAGGCCACTTCTGTTCCTGAGTTTCCTAGCAAAATTGCCAAGTTGGGTGATAGAGACGAGCGATTGCTTTAAAACTCAAGATCGGGCTGATCGTTTCGATTTCCGATCTCGATTAATTGTTTATTCCCATTAAAGTCAATGGGATAAGTGATCGGGTTAATTTTTATACCGAAACAAGTGAGGAGAAGCTGCAATTACCATCCATAACAGTAACTGGATAAGTGGTGCAACTTAGTGAAGACAATTTTGCTCTAAGGCTATGTTCACACGGCTTAAAATGGGACGTATTTCAGTCCGTAATTACGCGCCGGAGTGCCCCAAATTTAAACGGCTGGAAACGTCCAAGTCATTTCGGTAATCCACAGTTTTCAAAAGAGAACTATGGATTACTCTCCTCTCCCTGCTCGGCGAATACGCCGATGGGGAGAAAGGTTGACAAGTGAATTACCATCGGCGTATACGCGCCGCTGGTAATGAAAATCTATGGGCCGGCGAGGTGCCGGCCCCCCGCTAGTCAGTCATCTATTAACCGTTTCAGGGTCCCATTCAGCTAAGTCAAATGGGGCCCCCACCCATTTTAGTTCCTATTTTTAACATATCACTTTGCCCCTTTTTGATTAGGGCCTCTGACAGGAGTACTGCCCTATCAGCACCCTTAGCATCCCTTTTACAGTAGCTTGACCCCAAAACCAGCAAAAATGAACTTTTAGACGCTCAGAATAAAATTTGAAAGAAGAAATTAATATTTGAAATAAGATTTTTTCAATAGGACATTTACTAACGGTGTCTTTTACAGTGGCTTGAGCCCAAAACCAGCAACCTTTTTTGACACTCAATCAAATGTTAAAGACAAAATTAGGATTTGGAATAATATTTCTTCCAAGAAGGACATTTGCTAACGGTGTCTTCTGCAGTAGCTGAACCCAAAAAACTGCAAAAATGAACTTTTGAGCACTCAAAATAAAGACAAGAAAGATGCAGCCAGCAATATAAAAATCCCTAACTATTGCTGTCTATGACTTCCTAAGCTTGTTTTTAACCCTCCACCCCAACTAATCTAACTAGCTGCTACTGCCAGGGGTGCCAATATGGCAGTACTCCTGTCAGGGGCCCTAGTCAAAAAGGGGTCCACAAATATGTAAAAAAACAGAACTATTAATGGGTGGGGGGCTCCATTTGATTTGGCTGTATGGGGCCCAGAAACGTTGACTGACGCTTCAGTTCCATCCAGGTGCCATTCTCCTTGGTTTTCTTTTTCTTCCTTTCGTTTTCCTTGACGTGCTGGAGGAAACTATCTCGGCTCTTGGAGTGGCGAATGTGCTCCACATGGACATTAATTCTTTTGGCAAGGATTTTACCCTTGATCTGCATGTTCACAATTATACCCACAGCATGCTGTGTAAAATTGTAGATCCTGCCAGTCTTGCCATGATAGCATTTATGTGGCATGCCTTTTTGTATGGTGCCCATACCCTTAATGTACACAATGTTGCTCTTCTTGTAGATGCACATGTATGTTGACAAAGGCACAACTCCATGTTTATGGAAGGGTCTTGTGAACATATACTGGTTTCAATGCCTTTTGTCTCTTGTGTTCGTCATTTTCGCACCTTAAAGATGGAAAGAGAGAGACCAGCTTCCTTCTCCTCCTCGGAGGGCATCAGCGATTGAGCGTCAGAGCAGACAAAATCATCCTCTTTGGCCTCTTGAAATTTTGAAATGCCTTCTGACCCCAACCGCACTGTGTCATCAAAGAGCTCTTCAGAATAGGGATTATCTAGTGCAGTCTGTTTATTGGGTGACATTTGGCCCGTGTTTGCTTCAATTTGGACTGATGATGATGACAATATTTGAGGCCGTGACTAAGAGAAAGAGGAGGTAAAACCACTGGATTCAGGATGTGTTAACCAGTGAAGAACAGATTGGCACTGCTCTTCAGAAATGAGACTCCACAGGGAACTGACCAAGCGATGACAGGCCTGACGGTCCTGCAACTGATGATGTGCTCGCTTGTGTGTTGTCCGGAGCACTGGAAGGGGCGCCTTGTCTCGTACCTCTAGCTTCACGTCCTACGCCCCTTCTTGCTCGCTTACCACCTCTAGTTCGCTCCATGTTCAAAAATATAAGTATTAAAAAGGTCAAGATTTGTTCACAGTCTCTTATTGAATAACTGTACTCTAAAGACAGCAAATCAACAGTTTTCTTAAATGCCTATACTTTGCAATTTTCAAATAGGATTATGAAGAGAATTTTTTTCTATGGAATATCTGTGAAATGGGGTCTTATGGAAGAACCCTGACAGCAAATCAAGTGGTCTTAAATGCCTATACTTTGCAACGGGCAAATACGATTATAAACAGAATTTTTTTCTATGGAATATCTGTGAAATGGAGTCTTATGGAAGAACTCTGACATCAAATCAAGTGGTCTTAAATGCCTATACTTTGCAACTGGCAAATAGGATTATAAACAGAATTTTTTCTATGGAATATCTGTGAAATGGGGTCTTATGGAAGAACCCTGACAACAAGACAGCACATCAAAAGTGTTCTTTAATCCCTATAATTGGCAAATAGGATTAGAAATAGAATTTATTTTATGGAAGATCTATTGAACGGGGTGTTATGGAAGAAGCCTGTCAGCAACAAAGCAAATCACAACTGTTCTTGCATCCCTAAAATTTGCAATGGTGCTAACCCTGTCCTTTCCACTAGCTGTACCACCCAAAAACAGCAGACATGAACTTTTGGACACTCAAACTGAAGATGGGAAAGATGCAGGCAGCAATTTAAAAGAACCTAACAATTGCTGTGTGTAATTCCCTAAACATGCTGCCCCCCTCCTCCCTCTAACTAATCTAAGTAACAGCTTCTCCAGTATAAAATATCTGAGAAATGGGGTGCCTGCATGCATTGAAGCATGCAGACACAGAGAGCAGTGTGCTCAGTACAGAGATTGAAGTGGAAATGGCGTTCAACAGGAAATACAGTGTGATACATAGAACAGGGTCATGTGATTTTCGCAGCCAATGACATCCCTATACACTCACTGGTGATGTTTTTGACCCCCCTCTGTGCTCTGTACTAATTGGATGGCCGCCAAAAGTACAGGAAGCAGCTTAAAGTCAAAGTGAAACTGGCACGGTGCGTCGATCGGTAGTCTCGATTGTGATTTTTTTACCCGATTTCCACGAAAATAATTGGATCAAATCGAAATTGAGAAAACCGTAAAGATCGACTCGATTTAAACTTTTCTCGATTAAATCGCTTAACACTATTGGGTGATAATGCTGGGGCATCAGTCTCTGAAATGACAACTCTAGTGGATACTGCTCTTCCTTACCGGGAGAGCAACCCAACTAGTAGTCAGGTAGATGGCAACACAGGTAGGAAAAGATAATTAGAGGTTACAGGGGATTCTGTAATCAGGAAGATGGATAGAATAATTTGCCACATGGTTTGCTGTTTCTCTGGTGCAAGAGTTCGGTGTATGGTGGACCAGGTGGATACATTACTGGGAGGGGCTGTTGATGACACAGCTGCCATGGTCCATGTTGGGACCAATGACAGAATACATGGTAGTAGGTGGATCCTAAAAAAATAATTTTCAAGAATTAGGCTCCAAGTTGAAGGGTAGGACCTCCAAGGTTGTGTTCTTCAGAATATTGCCTGTGCCATGCGCAATGCAGGAAAGATAGCGGGAGCTCAGGGATGCATGACTGAAGCCTTGGTTTGGGTTCTTAGAGCATTGGACCGATTTCTCATTGGGGTACAATCTGTTGTGTACAGATAAATTGCACCTGAATGGATGTGTGTGCTCTGCTGGGGGAGATAATTCTAGAAGGGGTGCGGGAGTATTTAAACTAGGGATCAGGAGGGAAGATAAACTAAAAAAGTGCAAAAATAAATAGGTCAGAAAAGGAGTAGATATCAGCGAGTATAGAAGTGGACTGTGGGACTTGGGGGGATGGGTGGGGGCTTGGGAATGGACTAGACCAGTGAATAAGGAGATTCATGTGTTACAAACCAGAATTGAAGACATAGGAGCCCACAATATCTCATGTAATCGCATGCCATCTACTGAATGTGTAAAAAATGGAAGGGAATTTAAAGTGTCTGTTCACAAATGCCAGAGATATAGCAAGCAAAATTGGGGAACTTGCAGTGCTAGTTCTAGAGGAACAGATTGATGTGGTTAGTGTTGCTGAAACATGGCGGACTCCATAATTGGGCTGTTAACCTTAATGGTATGTTCACAGATGTGTGTTATAATCTGTGTTTCGTACCCAAAACTGACCCAAACACGCATCTGACAATGTGCAGTGTGATTTATATCACTTTCAATGTAAAACACACATCAGCATTCAGACGAGTGATCGCTGATGCATGTTTTACATGAGTCTTATGGATCCGTTCAAAGAATTGACATGTCAATTCTTGATCCATTTGAAGCAGCAGATACCCTATTTAAAACTATAGGGTGCGTTTTTGCTGCAGCAAAAACACATTCAGACACGCACCACACTTTGGATGCGTGTTGGATGCGTTTTACGCAGAACTTTTGGATCGAAAACGTAACCAAAACTGTATTCAAAAATGCCATGTGAACATACCCTAAGACAGTGTTTCTCAACTCCAGTCCTCAAGACACACCAACAGATCATGTTTTCAGGATCTCCCACAAAATGCACTGACAATAATTATATCACCTGTACAATACTGAGGAAATCCTGAAAACTTGGCCTGTTGGTGGGTCTTGAGGACTGGAGTTGAGAAACACTGTCCTAAGGGCTTTACTCGATTTAGAAAAGTCAGTGATATGAAAGAAAGTGTGAAAGAGGCAATAGTGTGTGAAGATGGTGAAGATGTGGAATTCTTGTGTGTGGAAATACAAGGGGGGGCTTAACACACCCAAAAAATATTTTTGGTGTAATATATAGTTTCCCCACTTTAACTGAGGAGATAGAGGGTCAGCTGTGCAAACAAATAGAGCGGGTAGCACAGGCGCATACAGTGGTGATAATGGGTGACGTTAATTTCCCAGATATTGACTGGGTTCTGCTTTAACTGCAAAGGAGAAGAAGTTCCGCAAACTATTAGAGGATAATTTTCTGGGCCAGTTTGTGGAAGATCCCACTAGAAGTAATGATGGATCTGGTAATTTCTAATAAAGCAGAACTTGTTGGAGCGGTCACTGTTTCTGAAAGCCTCGGTAACAGCGACCACAATATGATTACTTTTAGTCTAAACTGGAAGAAACAATCACAGAGCGGAAGGGCAAAAACATTTAATTTTAAAAAGGTCAATTTCCCCTTATTGAGGGTCGCACTACAGGACACAGACCAGGAGCAGTTCTTATCAAAATAATGATGTAGAATCCAGATGGGAGGGCTTTAAATATACTTTGTATAAATACAGAGCAAATTTATTCCTATAGGAAACAAGTATAGGTGATTAAAATTAAATCCAACATGGCTTTTACCTTCTGTTAAAAGGGCAATAAAGAATAAAAAAGGCATTCAAAAAATGTCAGATGGATCAGCATTAGCCTTTGAAAAGTACAAAGAGCTTAATTAAAATGGTGATCAAATCAGCTAAAATACAAAATAAAAGGCAGTTGGTCAAGGTCAGCAAGACAAACCCCAAGACATTTTTTAAACATATCAATGCCAAAAAGCCAAAGTCAGAGCATGTAGGACCCTTAAATAACAATAATGGTCACTGGGGATCAGGAAAAGGCAGAGTTACTAACTAGGTTCTTCAGCTCTATATATGTATAGGTAAGAGGAGAAAGTAGCTGATGGGGGCAGTGTCACTGCTGATGAGCGAATGTAGATGGCATCAGTACTTATGTAGGCGGGGGTTACTGCTAATGTGGACAGACCTAGAGCAGACGTAGGGGGTGACAGTACGGTAAATACATCAAATAACATTATATACTGGCTGAGTATAGTAATGGTCCAAGCCAAGTTAAGTTTTCTCTGGTGATTCTTTGGTGACTGGTATATTGCCAGAAGACTGGCACAGGGCCAGATTTTCCATTGAGTTCTTCAGAACCCTGAGATGAGTATGCTAATAAATTATAAATGTAAAATACTGTAAAATGTAAAGTAAAATAGTAATACCATAAATGTGAATTAAAAAATTATAAAGGTAATAAAAACTTCTTCAAAAAATAAAATAAAGTGACTAATAAATGTTTTTATTATGTTCTTAAAACATTTTATTATACATACATTATAAAAAAAACCCTGACATTTAAATCACAGTAATTTTTATGTACCTTCAAATTACCCCAGAAATACAAATACATTTTCTCCCTCATAAAAAAAATCCACAATAGTCATGTCGCTAAAAACATACAAAGTGCCACATGTATAAAAACTGTCTAGGTCTAAAACTCACTCTATTGCCCATAGCAAACAATCAGAGTGCACCTTTAATTTTCCAGAGCACTATATGTAGTGTTGAGCGATTACGTTGGCCATCGACATCGATAGATGGTCGATAGTCAACCATCATCGACAAGATATTCGATGGTCGATGGTAGATTATGATCGATGACCATTAAAGTCTATGGGAGAGCAACAACACCTTCATTCTTACACCCAAACAGGGCTGGAGAAGCTGGAATTAACATCCACAACAGTCAAATGGATACGTGCTACATCTTAGGCAACACACTTAGGTTATAAAAGCCACAGAAAAAAAAATCACATACCATTCACTATCCCTTTCTTGCACCACAGCATGAGCCTTAAACCTGCATGACCCACAAATTAAAAAGTGCCAGAAGGCAGTATGATTTGAACCATCAATTTACTTGAACTGGACATTGAATATCCCTGTCCTGGAACGCAGCATGAGCCCCAGATTAAAAAGTGCCGGAAAAAGGAGTCTTTCAACCACCATTTTAGTTTCACTGGACATAGACTATCCCGTCCTGGGCCACAGCATGAGCCCCAAACCTGCATGACCCCAATTAAAAAATGCCGGAAAAAGGAGTCTTTCAACCACCATTTTAGTTTCACTGGACATAAGACATCCCTGTCCTGGGCCACAGCATGACCCCAAACCTGCATGACCCCAAATTAAAAAGTGTCGGAAAAAGGAATCTTTCAACCACTATTTTAGTTTCACCCGGACCATATACTGTCCCTGTCCTGGGTAGCGCTTTGCCCCTCCGTATGAGTGCGGACCAATTGAGCTTTCACTGGAATACTGGGGTTTAACGCTCCTGTTCCACCCAGGTGCCCTTTTTCTTTGGCATTCTTTTTCTCATTTTACTCAACGTGCTGAGGAAATTGTCTCTGTACATTGTTCTCTGTCCATGCTCCCATACTCCATGTCCTCTGATAACCACATCTGGTCAAGTTTTCCTGTACCTCCCTTGTACAATTCAGAGGAATTTTTTTACCAGCTATTTTGTACATGCAAGTTTTTTAGTAGTTTTAATTCTAGAAAACACATTTTTAAAAAAAGGATTTGGAAATCCCACCATGTCTTTGTTTCTCTTTTTAATTGTATTAAATGGGTTGCCCCAATACAGGGGTGCTAGCTATGTTAAAGGCTTGCAAAAACAAAGTCATTTTGCAATATGTGTCCATTAACAAATGTCCTACCTATTCCTGTTTCTGATAGCACCAAACACCTTTGAGCCACTCTTGACAATTGTAAAGAACAAATGTCTGTTAGAAACAACATTTTTTTTTATAATAGGACCTGTAGTAAAGCTGCATGTCACAGCAAAATGCCCCCAAAAATTCAAAACATGACCCATGAGCCACTTTGGACAATTGTGAGAAAAAAATGTCTGTTAGAAACAACATTTTTTCTATAATAGACCTGTAGTAAGCTGCATGTCCACAAAAAAGCCCCCCAAAAAAATTTAAAGCTGACCCTTGACCCCTTTTGGGCAAAGTGAAGAACAAATGTCTTTAAAAC
>JAODAL010051237.1:0-26814 GCA_025379985.1 Phyllomedusa bahiana
ACTGAAATTGCCGGTTTTTTGTTCACATTATGACTGATTGCTGGGGGGTCCAATCAAGCAGACACTGTGATAAGTGTTTTGTCATGTATCCTGTAACAAATGTTTAAATAGGCTTGGTCTCCCCTTAGATAAATTACCAGGCGTCAAAACCAATTGCTCAGTCCAACACTGAGATATATCCGCCAATAATATACTAGCAATGAAACATAACCTTTATTTATATATATTTGAACCATAAAAAAGCCCCCAAATGAATAAAGTCCTAACCTTTACCCTGATGTTATACTCAAACACTTGCTCTATCCAGTAGGGGTGTCCGCCCCGAAAACGGCAACCTTAACCTCCACCCTTTCCCTAAAATGCTCTGTATCGTCCCCACAGTATGTCCAATAGAAATAACCAAGGGAGTCGATAAGAAAGGGAAATGACAGAGAGGAGTATGAGACAATGTAATGCCAAAATAACAATAGTAACATACAATTGGCTTCATTTGTCAAATCTGTCTAATAGTAAGACTGTCTTTGTTACCCATAGCAACCAATCAGACCTCAGCTTTTGTGTTTTTAACTGCTCAGGAAGAATGAAAGTTGAGCTCTGATTGGTTGCTGTAGGAAACAAAGACAGTCTTACAGTTTTGATAACTAAGGCCTATTGAGTGTCAAAAAATTATGGTAAAAAAATTTCTAAAAATAAAGGGCTGTCCAAAGTGGAAAACCCCTTGGAGGCCAAAAATACATACAGCATCTAGGGATTAAATGAGTAAATAAACTAATACGCTGAGAGCCTCTCCATGGCCAAGATATAACATTGTCTTTGTTCTGGTGCCATTGACACATGCTTATCATTTACCATGAAACAGTGACATTCACATTTTTGTGTTAGCAATACTTAAAATGCAGACACATAACACTGAAGTCATATGCCATTTTCCTTCATTTGAAAAAACATATTTTATTTAAAACCGCTGCCTGGAATCGGCTTTGGGTTAAGAATGAAGAGCGCTGGATCAGCAGTTTCCTGCTATGTTTCATGAATAATTTATTCAGGAGATGTAGAGACAAATTTACAGTTAGAGACTATTTATGCAATGTCCCTAGGCAGCGCAGTCAGGAGTCCATTGTTACCCTGACCAGCAAAGCACCCTGAGCTACAACGCATTTGCATTAAAAACCAATTCAACAAATTGTGTTGGTCTATTATTTTAAATATTAGCTCCAGCAGTGCAGCCCGGAAAGTATGTACTTGAGAGAAATTATGGGATGCACACGCCAGTTTCCGATGTGATTTATTCCTATGAAATGGACTGGCAAACAGAAATGCTAAAGTAAAGCTTATTAGGTGATTTCATTAACTTCATTTATAATGTATGGAGTCTCCTGCTGGTGGTGAGTCCAGGTAAACAGATCTCATAGACCTTGCTGCAGTTTACTAAATATTTTGATGTCTTTCGTTCATGTTTTGTGCCAAAGTAATTCATGATAAAGCCATTTACAAAGATTTTTTGTCAGATGTATCTTGTAATTTGCAGAAGGAGAACTTTATGAAAACACTTCTGCTCAGTGCGGTTTCTGTATTGCAATACATTGAGATACAAAGGGCGATGTATGACCCTGTGTACGTTTGTATGAAAGTGTCTCACAATCTATGCGCCCAACATTGGAGCATAGAATGTATGTGCCAAAATTAATCTCAGCCATGCCACTTTGAAACTCTTATGGATTTGTACAACAGTCTTGCATCAAAAGTTGCTGCATTTCTGGCTCATCGTACGACTCTGACGACATATGTTCCCTTGCCGACATATGACGTATGACGCCGGAAAGGGCTTTGAAGTAGGATCGCAGCGCGATCCCGCTACACAGCCGCCGGGTGTTAGCGGCTAATTGCAGCTAACACCTGGCGGTTACAGCACGGCGGGCGCCGCTGCCTGCGCTATTTAATCCCTTAGATGCCGCGGCAAAGATGGCCTTGGCATCTTAATGAATGGAAAACGGTGCCGCGCACAGTTCTTCACTCCAATCGGGACATCAGCGGTTAAATTGCTGAGTCCCGATTGGCTAACATGGAAGCGGGAAGCCTTGTGAAGGCTTCCATCGCTGCCATGTTTTGAATTTCCCAACTTCCGGCCCCAAGCAGGAAGTGGGGAAACCGCCATCTTGGTACATCCTAATGCATTGTCTATGCAATGCATGAGGCTGTATTAACGATCGCGCCCCCTAGTGGTGAAGCGCCATAGGGGGACTCAAAGTTAAAGTAAAAAAGAATAAAAAAAAGTTTTAATGTGTAAATAAATAAAAAAGTATTAAAAGTTCAAATCACCCCCCTTTTCGCCATTTTCCCAAATAAAGAAAAAAAAATAACAAAAAAGTTACACATATTTGGTATCACAGCATCCAAAAATGTCTGATTTATTAAAATATTACATCACTTATCCCATAAGCTGAACATCGGAGAAGAAAAAAAATCCAAACGCCAAAATAAAGTTTTTTTGGTCATTTCACGTCAAATAAAAATTGGAATAACAGTGATCAAAAAAGTTGCATGCATTCCAAACTGTTAGCGATAAATAGTACACTTCAGCCCGCAAAAAATGTCGCCTCCCTGACGTCCATAGGTGTTAGTACAAAAAGCTATTGGTCGCACAAAATGGCGCCACGCCGCAAATTTCAAAAATAGAAAATGTTTGGAATTTTTTTATGGTACCAAAACATAATGGAAAACCTACATGTTTGGTATTGCTGATGCGTATCAACCTGTAGAACACAGATTACACATCATTTTTACCGAAGAATGAATGCCGTAAAAAAAACTCCCGCAAACATGGCGCAAGTACGTTTTTTTCACATTTTGCCACACTTAGAATTTTTTGCCGTTCCCCAGTATATTTTATGGTATGATGAATAACATCACTAGAAAGTACAACTTGTCCCGCAAAATAAAAGCCCTCATACGTCTATGTAGGTGGAAAAATTAAAACTTATGGCTTTCAGAAGGCAAGGTGGAAAAAACTTAGAGCCATTTTATTATGACCGTCCACGAGGAAGGGGTTAATGCATTCAACAGTGTCATGTCTGACGCAGATTGGGTCAAGTTTTGCCATACAACGGTTTATACAGAGGCTGTGAGCGTTTGTTTGGCTCAAAGCATGGCAAAAAATTGGTTCAGCCGTGTTCAAACATGGTGCCCAAAATGTAGGCTATTTAAAGGGACCCTAGCAACTTACCACCAATTTTTTTTCACAGATTGACAAGCAATGGATTTTTTTTTTATTCGGTGGGTGTTTTTTTATTATATATACACTCACCGGCCACTTTATTAGGTACACCTGTCCAACTGCTCGTTAACACTTAATTTCTAATCAGCCAATCACATGGCGGCAACTCAGTGCATTTAGGCATGTAGACATGGTCAAGACAATCTCCTGCAGTTCAAACTGAGCATCAGAATGGGGAAGAAAGGTGATTTGAGTGCCTTTGAACGTGGCATGGTTGTTGGTGCCAGAAGGCTGGTCTGAGTATTTCAGAAAACTGCTGATCTCCTGGGATTTTCACGCACAACCATCTCTAGGGTTTACAGAGAATGGTCCGAAAAAGAAAAAACATCCAGTGAGCGGCAGTCCTGTGGGGGGAAATGCCTTGTTTGATGCCAGAGGTCAAAGGAGAATGGGCAAAACTGGTTCGAGCTGATAGAAAGGCAACAGTGACTCAAATAGCCACCCGTTACAACCAAGGTAGGCAGAAGAGCATCTCTGAACGCACAGTACGGCGAACTTTGAGGCAGATGGGCTACAGCAGCAGAAGACCACACCGGGTGCCACTCCTTTTAGCTAAGAACAGGAAACTGAGGCTCCAATTTGCCCAAGCTCATCGAAATTGGACAGTAGAAGATTGGAAAAACGTTGCCTGAGCTGATGAGTCTCGATTTCTGCTGCGACATTCGGATGGTAGGGTCAGAATTTGGCGTCAACAACATGAAAGCATGGATCCATCCTGCCTTGTATCAACGGTTCAGGCTGGTGGTGGTGGTGTCATGGTGTGGGGAATATTTTCTTGGCACTCTTTGGGCTTGGTACCAATTGAGCATCGTTGCAACACCTTGTTGAATCTATGCCACGAAGAATTGAGGCAATTCTGAAGGCAAAAGGGGGTCCAACCTGTTACTAGCATGGTGTACCTAATAAAGTGGCCGGTGAGTGTATATATTTAAGTTCCCCTATGTACATTATTCTTTCTGACTCCCCCCCACCATGATCTCTGATAGCACAGCAGTGAGAGGACTGCTAAATGGTCCTTCTTTGTGGCTTGCTATGGCTTGAGAAGGTTAAGTGCTATCAGCAGCACTTGATAAGTGTGAAGAACCCCCCATAGCACAGAAAAAAACTAGTTTCCTTTCATGTATTTCTGCTCATTGCCTAATGACCTAGTGGTCTAGTTTAATCTTATCTATCCCTGGGGAGAAAACAATAGAATAATCATTATGCCATTATCTACTATTTGTAATGATACTATATAGAGTTAAGCAGCAGCTGAAGTAAAGTTAGTCTGCCCTGCAATTCAGAAGTTTTAGGTAACAGCCAAACTACAAGGGTTTATATGTCAATTTTTATTGCAAAGGTGTGGCAAAATAAAACAAAAAATGCTGACATTTTTAAAAAATAAAACAGTTTTCCAGGAATTTTAGTTTGAACAAAAATACACTTTCTGATGGAAGTATCCCTGTCCTGATTGTGCCTGTAATACCCGCGTCTTTCGGCTCTGGTCGCCGGCCAGAACGGCGTAAACCTTGGTTTTTGACCTAGTACTGTGTGTTTGTATTTCTAGTGTGAACTGGGTTTTTCTGTTCTGGTGCTGATTGATTCCTGGCCAACGCCCATGGCCAGGAATCTTCCAGCACACTTTTAGTTAACCTTGTTTCTTTTTGAGTAAAAGCTTTCTTCTCCTATCTGGTCTTTTGTTCCTTCTACCTATTGCCTCAGTTCTACCTTTCTTCTGTTCCCTATTTAAGGTGTCATTCCCTTTCCTGCCTTGCCTGCTATAGAGCCTGTTTTCCTGCCTATAGTTTGCCTTATTCCCCTATATTTATCCTTCTGTGCTTCTGACCTTTTGCCTGGACTCTGGTTACCCCTTTTGCCTCACGCTTCTATACCTCACTGCCCGTTCCGTTACCAACTTGGATTGCCTGACCACGTGTACTTGGTCTGTGTTTGTTTGTCCCTGTCTGTGTTGCACTTTGCTCAGTGCAGGTGTAGGAGGTGCAAAGCTGTAGATAACTATTTAGGAAAGTAGTGTAAATTGTATTGTACAGACTTAGGTATAGAAGTGATAGTAAAGTTATATTCAGTAAGCCAGAGGTTAACAGTTAAGGTTCTTTCCCCAGTTGTAGCCTGCCTGGTAACAGCAGCGTCATAACCCTCAGCCAATAGGGAGCTGGAACCCTGTGAAGCAGAAAGGGGGGTTAGCTGCCAGCAGTGGGGATTCAAATAAATAGAGAGACAGGGAGAAAATCAAGGTTCTGCCAAGAGGAGTCTGTTAGAGAGTCTGCCACAGGATTGTGGGCAGGAAGGATCACTCTCATCATTCCGGCTGGAAATGAGAGGAGGCAGATTTGACTGGAAGGCAGAGAGGAAACCCTGGGATTAAGGGACTTGTAAATAGTTACCGTTTTGACAGCAAAAGAAGCCGGGCAGTAACTGTGGGCAGAGCTTCTCCTCCAGCTGGAACATAAGTGAGTAAAGCAACAAGAGAGGCCAATTATGCAGCAAAGTGCGAGGTAGCCCCCCTGAGCTGAGTGGAGAAGCCACTAGAAGACAGTCAGGGTAGAGCGGTGAGGTAGAGCTAGAGAGAGCTCCCTCTGGAACTGCTGGATGAGTGCGTGCTACTGGAGCTGGCTGAGACTCAATGTGGATGGCTGGATTGTGTTGAAGGTGTCGTTGCTGGAGGAAGCAAAAGAAATTAAAGCCACAGTTCTCCCGGTCAACTGTTGTCGTGTCTTATCATTTATACGGCAGTACACTCCATCACAGAGAGTCCCACAACGTCTCTCCCCGCAATTGCAAAGAACCAGAAGGGAGTCCCAACCATACCGCTCCTGCGTTCTTACACAGGTTTTAGTCTTCTGGTTGGGGACGGCCTATTAAGGAGTCGGGTTCCCCAAAAGGCAGGGACAGGGGCTGGGACCAGTGTCAGGGCCTACTTGTCCGTGTCTTTGTGTGTGTCCGTGACAGTCCCTGACATTATAGCAGGCCCTTATTCCACGCAAATCCCCCAGCAGTTCACCATGAGCACCGACTTGTGGGTCACTGACCTTCTGGATGAGTTGACAACACAATTTCAGGGCCTGGCGGGGCTTATAAATCAAATCTCGCAGTGTCTGGATGCCATAACAACCCCAACACCTGGACCTGCTGCCCCGTCGGTGTCCCTTCCTGCCCCGGTTTTTGTTGATTCTAGTGCCCATCGAAGATCGTATATGCTTCTGCCAGATTGATTTGACGGAAATCCTGACAGATTTCGTACCTTCAGAGAATCCTGTTGTCTATTTTTTCGCTTTAACTTTTTCCCCACCGAGGCTGAAAAGTAGCAGTTGTTGTGTCCCTCCTCCAGGGCCCACCTCAGGATTGGGCATTAGCTATACCCCCTGAAGCCCCTGAGTGGAGGTCGGTTGATAGATTTTTTCTGGCTTTAGGCCAGGTTTATGATAATCCCAACTGTACGGCATGGGCAGAAACCCATTTGCTATCTATTTAGCAGGGCACCCGCTCAGCCGAAGACTACTGTTCCGAGTTCCACCAATGGTGCCCGTTGACTGGGTGGTCTGACCAACCTCTGAAGATCCTCTTCAGGCAAGGGCTTTCTGATGCAGTAAAAGATGCTATGGTCAGCCACCCAACTCCTGAGACCTTGAGTGACTTTATGACTCTGGCTGTGTCTTTCAACAAAAGATTAAAAGAGAGATGCATGGAAAAGCAATGGGGTTCGACTGTGCAGCTAAGGGCAGACTTTCCCGTAAGACCCCCTTCTACCTTCTTTAAAAATTCTCCTCTTCCACCTCCATCACCATCCCCCCCCCTCAGTTTTCTGGAGAAGAACCCAGGACGTTGGGTTTAACGTCTGCTGCCACTAGAAGGAGACACCGGTTGGAGAATGCCTTGTGCCTCTATTGTGGAAAACCCAACAATTTCCTCAGAGACTGTCCGATTAGACCCAAGTCACCCCAAGGAAACACCAAACGTCTGAGCAATTTCCAGGAAGGTAACTTGGATCTACAGGTACCTTCTAACTTAAATAACAAGTTGTTTTTTTTTTTGCTTGTAAACTTTGGTCTCTAATTCTAAGAATTTTGCTTGTCAAGCTATGATTGACTCAGGCACTGCTGCTAGTTGCATCAGTATGGTTGTTGTCCAGGCCTTGGGTTTCGAACTAGTTCCATTAAACGCTCCCTTTTTGGTTTCAGGGGTGGATTCTACCTCCCTAATCGGGGGAAGAATAAAATTTCGTACTGCTGAGATCAATTTGAATGTTGGGAGTTCGCATACGGAAAAACTTAAATTTTTTGTCATGGAGAAACTCGCTGCTGATATTATTCTTGGGTTGCCCTAGATCTGTCCCATAATCCTGTGTTTGACTGGAGGACTTCTGAGTTGGTCAAATGGGGCGACTCATGTGGTTCGCATTTGAAGATTGTTGATCCATTGGTGTGTGTTGTAATTAATACATACGATTTTTCAGACTGTAAGGGCGCATCCCCACGGCATAGGACAAAATACCGGCCGGTATTGGTCCTGTTTTGCGCCCGTCCCCACGGCCACGGGGGAGACGGCTTTTCTCCGTGATGAGCGGAGAAAAGCCCTCCCCCTTCACATTAAGAAGAACAGATTCCATCCGAAAACCGGACAGAAGAATGTGCTTGCTCAATGGTTTGCCGCCTGACCGCCGGCGGCAAAACCGCCCGACGGAAAACCCGTGCAGTGGGGACTGCTGCACAGGTTTTCCATAGAGCACAATTGTGCTAGTTTTCGGCCGGTTTTTCAGGCGGTCTGAAAAACCGCAAACCGGCTGAAAAACCGTCCGAAAAACCGTGCAGTGGGGACATGCCCTAAATCTGACGTCTTATATGGAGATGTTGCTGATAATCTGCCTCCGCACCAGCCTGACGATTGCACCATAGACCTCACTCCGGGGGCAAACCTTAAAGGGGATTTACTAGGACACCAGTTACTTACCTCTTATCAGCAGGGGAGTAGAATATAAACAAATCATGCTGAGTCATGAAGGCTGCAGGTGAAAGAGGGAGGGGGTGAGTAAGGAGTGAGGAATAAGGGAGCGTCTCAAAACTTAACTGAAATAATAAGAGTACAACAGTGGATTCTCAATACAGCAAGACACAGCCTCATAATATTCAAAATATTCATTCTCCGGGAGTAGTATCCTCGACTACCGACTCACCGAGTTCCGCTCCTTCCAATTTGTTCCCCTTTCTCTGTGACGATAATTCCCACCTTAGGTATCATACCACGGCAGCTGGGGAAACTAAAATAGAGTCCACCGTTTATCGACTGTGCACAGTCTGGGCTGGGAGTCCTAAGACTCTAAGAAACGCCCAATTAAAAATCGAAAAACGCCGACCCAGACCAAAATATTGCCGTCTCTGAGTCCCATCTGCAAAACATGCGCCCAAACTCGTAGAGGGAAAAATTCACCAAGCCCACTCTGTCAAACCTAGAGGCTCTGTTAAGGGTCCGGTGGGGGGGAGGTAGTGTCATGGTTGTGCCTGAAATACCCCCGGCTTTTGGCTCTGGTCGCCGGCCACGGTCAGTACGGCGTAAACCTTGGTTTTTGACCCAGTACTGTGTGTTTGTGTTTCTAGTGTGAACTGGGTTTTTCCGTTCTGGTGCTTCCAGCACACTTTTAGTTAACCTTGTTTCTTTTTGAGTGACAGCTTTCTTCTCCTATCTGGTCTTTTGTTCCTTCTACCGCTTGCCTCAGTTCTACCTTTCTTCTGTTCCCTATCTAAGGTGTCATTACCTTTCCTGCCTTGCCTGCTATAGAGCCTGTTTTCCTGCTTATAGTTCGCCTTATTCTCCTATATTTATCCTTCTGTGCTTCTGATCTTTTGCCTAGACTCCGGTTACCCCTTTTGCCTCACACTTCTGTACCTTGCTGCCCGTTCCGTTACCGACTTGGATTACCTGACCACGTTTACTTGTTCTGTGCTTTTGTCCCTGTCTGTGTTGCACTTTGCTCAGTGCAGGTATTAGTCTTCTGGTTGAGGCCGGCCTATTAAGGAGTCGGGTTCCCCAGAAGGCAGCGACAGGGGCTGGGACCAGTGTCAGGGCCCACTTGTCCGTGTCTTTGTTTGTGTCCCTGACCAGTCCCTGACAGTCCCTTTAATAAATCAACTACGAAAGCTGTAACTCCAACTTATGTGTGACCCAGAGTTGGACATTCCATTGATGCAACCAGTATAGCTGCACAGGGGCCTAACAAGCAAGGGGTCCACTGCCACATTAAATGGGCCTGAGCTAATGAATCTTACATCTTACACTTGCTAATAATTTTTGTTGGAGAAATATAAGAAGGTGCTCTATGATAGTCTATTGGACACTAGTTTTGCACTCCACATTCAGGTCAGAGTCAAATCCAAGTGCTTCGATTCAGATTGGCATTAATAGAATTTTGGTTTAAATTGCCAAAATCATCTCTCACCATAATCTTAACCCTAAATTGGGGCTAGAATTAGTTTACCTTTCAACAGCACTTGTGGGACTAGCGGTGCCTTCACTTCAATGTCACTTCTGCTCCACCCTTGCTTTTGCTCCAAGGTCACTTCTGCTTCAATGTCACTTCCGGTCCCACAGCATTTTAGATTGATACTGACAGAAGTAATGTCAAGGCACTGATGCTCATGGACCCAAAAACACCAAGGAAGGGTAAGTTGACCGACAATTGCCTAAAAACCCTGAACCAGTTCAGGGTTAGGATTACAATTATGAATAGGGTTAGGGTTAGCCAAAGAATAAAACCCAAACCTGAATTCAGCTGCGACAGTGTCAAACTATACAGGGACAAATTTGCAAAACACCTTTGGACTGCAAGGAGTCCATATGCTGTTCATACACATGGCCTCCACTTGTCTGTGTCTAATCCTGCTGTTATCTGTCACAGCTTGTTGGGGCATTCAGATGTGTAATTTTCCCTTTTGTTTCTGAAATAAGAGGGTGGCTTGGGACTTCTGAATCACCCTGTTTAATAAAATGTATTGATCATACATATCAAAAAAACATAAAAAACAGCACAGGCATAGGATCTGAAAAAAGAAGGTGGATAGGCAGAATCAAAAATTCATGAATAATAGACACAAATACTTATTATGTATATACAGCTTTTATACTTGTGGATTTTGACTTTGCACTTTTTTCTTACAATACTGTATTGTGTGATCTCTCCTCGTGGATTTGCGCATTGTGGACATTTAGGGCCACATGTATGAAAACTGTCTAGGTTTAAAACTCTTTTTGTTGCCCATAGCAACCAATCAGTGCATCCCTCTCATTTCTCCAGAGCACTATATGAAATGAGAGGGGTGCGCTGATTGGTTGCTATGGGCAGCAAAGTGAGTTTTCATACATGTGGCCCTTAGTGTGTGCACTGCGCTTTCTTCTTTAGAATGATCAATAATTCTAAAGCCATATTTATGCATTATAGGTATTTAGGACGAAATGTATGAAAACTGTCTTGGTCTAAGATCAGAGCTCCCCTTTAATTTTTAAGAGCACTATATGAGGAAAGCCTTAGACCTCGACAGTTTTCATACATGAGACTGTTATTTTCCAGTAGTCTTGAATTTTTGATACTGCCTATCCACCTTCTTTTTTGAATCCTAGGTCTGCATTGTTTTTTTGTTTATTTAATATGTGTGATCAATAGACTTTATTATATTTTGTTGGTGTATTTATTTTACTTTTCTGATGATTGGGCATTTTATTTTAGGCTATCACTTTTGCTGGTTGACTACACATATTGGTAGTATACAGTCATATGTGTATCTATATACAGATTGTACTTACAGTGATCTAGTTGTTTGTAAGCTGCATACCGTCATTAGCCATTAAAGAGAATATGTTGCCAATTTTTTTTTTACTTATTAAATCAAGACCCTGATCCATATGCTTTTCCTGTCAGTCATTTTTATTTCCTGATTGTAGATTTCTCTATTCGGCCGTCTATGTATGATTGTGGGGAAGACATTCTTGCTTGCACTGCTTTAACAGCAGTCAGATAGATACTTTACAGCAGCTTCATGCCCATAGGATTCTTAAGACAATTTCTGTCCCATAGATGTCTATAGGATAGTTTTCACTGTGAAGGGAGGGGAGAGGGGGAGCTGTGACATCTCCTCTTGTGACTGGTGGAATCTGTGTTATCTGTACACAATGGTGTCTCCTTTCAGCTTGACCCTGCTTTTACTGATAATCAGCACACTGCTGAAAAGCTCTCTAACAGAACAGGAAGTGTCAGATGATTATTAGGCTTAGTGGCCAAAGTGAAAACTATTATTAAAAAAATACTGAAAGTGATATGGAAAATTAAAAAAACATAACCAAAAATTCCTACAAAATGTGTTTAACATAAAAATGTGAGTTAAACAATAAGTCATTTTTTGATGACACATTCCCTTTAACCCCTTCCCGACATTGGGCGTATGCATACGCCCTAGCGGGAAGTGACTTCCCGCAAATGGACGTATGCATACGCCCTGGCGATCGCGCGGGCTTGCGGGCGAGCCGCGCGCGATCGCGACATGGAACCAGCGGTAAATTACCGCTGGCTTCATGCCCCATCACCCCCGGCCGGAGTGAGCTCCGGCCGCGGGTGAAAAACGCATCATTACCGCAGCCTGTCATGGCCGCAATAATGAAGGCGCAGGCAGGAGGAGTGAGCTCCCTCTGCCTACAATCGGCGAGGCAGCGGCAGAGATGCCGCTTGCCTGTCTCCTACCGGACTCCCCGGATGCTTTCTGAAAGCATCCGGGTAGTCTGGTGACGTCACCATGCCCACAATGCATTGTGGGCATGGTGTCACTAGTTGCCATGGCGACCTCTGCACAGCAGTAACGCTGTGCACAGATCGCCTCTTCAAACAGCAATCTAATGATTGCTGTTCCCCAGTGAGGATTTGCTGTTACAAATCCTCACTGGGGAAAAGTAAAAAAATGTGAAAAAGTAAAAAAAAAAAGTAAAACACAAACACAAAAAATAAAATTAAACCATGTACACTGCCCTTTTCCCCTTTACAAACTCCAATCACCCCAAAAAAGATCAAAAATAAATAAAGTAGCCATATTTGGTATCGCCGCGTGCATAACGAACCACCCTATAAATCTGTCACGTTAATTAACCCGTACGGTGAACTCCGTAAAAAACAAAAACAAGAAACTGTCACAGAATTGCGATTTTTGTACATCCTGCAGCACATAAAATGGAATAAAAAGCGATCAAAAACTCATATAAATGCCAAAGTTGTACCAGTTAAAACGTCAGTTCATCCCACAAAAAAAAGTCCTTACACGTCTCTGTATACGGAAAAATAAAAAAGTTATGGCTCTCAGAAGACAGCGATGCATAAATATTATTTAACACAATAAAAACACTTTTTTTTTTTTAAAGTGCTTCAAAATTAAAAAAAACTATATAAATAGGGTATCGCCGTAATTGTATCGACCCAGAGAGTAAAGCTAACTGGTCATGGATACTGCATGGTGAGCGCTGTTAAAAATAAAAATAAAAAACACTACTAGGATTGCAGTATTTTTTTCACCCTACCTTCCAAAAACCGGATTTAAAACTGATCAAAAAGTCTTGTCCCCCCAAAAATGATACCAATAAAAACGTCAACTCATCCCGCAAAAAACAAGCCCCTACACAGCTCCGTACACAGAAAAATAAAAAAGTTATGGCTCTCAGACTATGGCGATGCAAAAACGTGTTTTCCTTTTTGAATAAAAGTGTTTTTATTGTGTAAAAGCAGTAAAACATAAAAAAATACAAATTGGGTATCGCTGTAATCGTATCGACCTGCTGAGTAATACTAGCATGTCAGCTATACTGCACGGTGACCTCTGTAAAAAATAAAAATGAAAAACGCTACCAGGAATGTTGTATTTTGTTCAAAATGCCTAACAAAAACCTTAATAAAAAGTGATCAAAGTGGCATATGCCCCCCATAATGGTACTAATAAAAACGTCAACTCATCCAACAAAAAACAAGCCCATAATCAGCTCCGTATAAAGAAAACTGAAAATGTTATGGCTATCAGAATAGGACAACATAAAACGCAATTTTTTATAGACATATTTCTATTGTGTAAAAGTAATAAAACATAAAAAAACTATATAAAATCTATATCATTGCAATTGTACCGACCCCCATAGTAAAGATATCCTGTCATTTATACTGCACGGCGAATGCTGTAAAATTGAAGCCCAAAAAACAATGGTGGAACTGCGTTTTCCCCTCATTTTCATAGCCCAATGCAAAAAAAAAAAAAATTTGTAACACCTGTGCACCCTAAATGCACAATACACCCCTAGATGAGATCTATGAGGCGTGCTGAATCCAAAATGGGGCGGCTTCTGGAAGGTTTCACCTGTTCTGGTACTTTGGGGGCTTTGTAAATGCGACATGGCCCCACCAAAATCTGCGCTCCAAAAGCAAAATAGCGCTCCCTCCCTTATACGCCCTGCCATGCGCCCAAACAGCAGTTTACACCCACATGTAGGGTATTGCCGAACTTGGAAGAAATTGCAGAACAATGTTTTGGGTCCTTTTACCAGGATGCCTTGTAAAAATTAAACATTTTCAGCTAAAATTGCAGATTATTGGAAAAAAATAATTTATTTCATTTTCACAGCCTAACGCTAAAAATTTTTGTGAAACACCTGTGGGGTCGATATACTCACTACACCCCTGGATGTATTCCTTAAGGGGTGTAGTATCCAATATGGGGTATTTTTAGGGGCATTTATTAAGTTTTAGCACCTTAGGGTGTCCACAAACCTGAAATGGCCCCTAAATAAAATCGTAATGAAAATGAGACCCCAGAGTCCAGTAGGTGCTCCTCCTATTCTGGGGCTTGTGGTTGAGCCAAATAATGCACTAGGGCCACATATGGGATATCTCTGAAAACAGCAGAATCTGGGGAATCAATATTAATTTGCATTTCCCTGATCACATTTACCGTATTCTTGTGAACAATGTATAAAAATTGAAAATCTGCAAAAAAAGTGAAATTTTGAAATTTCACTTCCACTTTGCTTTAATTCCTGTGAAACACCTAATGGGTTAATAAACTTCCTAAATGCGGTTTTGAATACTTTAAGAGGTGTAGTTTCTTAGATGAGGTCATTTATGGGGGTATCTAACATACAGGTCAATCAAAGTCACGTTAGAACTAGACGGGTCCCTAAAAAATGTATATTGCAAATTTTCTTGAAAATGTTAAAATTACTACTAAATTTTTAAGCCCCCTAATGTCGTAAAAAAAAAAAGACATTTAAAAAAATGATGCCAAACTACAGCAGACATATGGTAGATGCTAGTTATAAGCTATTTTGAGTGGAATATCTATCTGTCTTACATGCAGAAATTTTTGAAGTTTGAAATTGGTAAATTTTTCAAATTTTTCACGATACTTTGATATTTTTCACAAATAAACAAGCATTTTTTGTTCCACAATTTCTTACTATCTTAAAGCACAATGTGTCACGAGAAAACAATCTCTGAATCACATGGATAGGTTAAAGTGTCAAAAAGTTATTCTCACATAAAGTGACACATGACAGATTTAAAAAAATGGGGCTCTGTCAGAGAGGCCAAAACTGGCTCCGGCGGTAAGGGGTTAAGGTTGCATGGTTTGAAATGACCTAACACACTGTACATACAAGGAAAAACTGAATATCATTCTAAAAAACACCTTCTGAAAGTCACTTCTGGTTAAGAAGTCTGTGCCAGGTATCACAGCTGCACAAGAAAATGGTGCGTAGTAATTTTATGATTCATAATTTATTTAAAAGTCAATTTGTGTTTTTTTTTTGTTCATTTACAAGATATAATCACCTTTACCTTTATATCCTTATAAGCGACTGCTTACATGATGCTTTTGTCTCTGTTGATGGTGTCTGTTGGAGCCAGGTTTGTTTGCACTACATTTGCTCAATTTGCCAAACATACACTATTTGTGCCAGTAGTGTAATCTACCACGCTTTTGTGTCTAAATGAGAATAGAGGCTTAGATGAGCTCGATTGCTTATCTGTCCTCAAGAAACCAACCTAAGGAGGCATGCTGGACTCTCTCATTTAGTTGATGTATTTTATTGCAAAAGGAAAACGCGTTTCGTGTCAAGCAGACACTTCATCAGTTCTATGCTTTTGTGTCTGGCATAGAAAGTGTGTACATTTGGCAAATGAGTCCATGTTTGCTCTGTTGTTCTGCAAGATAATGTGAATAAGGACAAAAATTTTATGTAAACGGCTCCTAAATGGGGACCAAGTAGTTTATTTCTGTGTCTAACATTGTTTAGCGCGTATTGATTTGCACTATCTCTGAGATCTGCACCTATCTTGGGGATGGGTCTTCAAAAGTTACAGCTCAGAAAGGAAAGCCAGTTGCACTTGTGTACGATTCTCCGTTCTGTTTTATGGGAGTTCTGACTACAGGGGAGTGGTGTGTTTGACTGTACTCAGAACTCCCATAGAACAGAATGGAGAGTCGTGTGCAAGTGCGACCACCTATCCATTCTGAGCTGAAACTTTCAGAGGCCCGTTCCTGAGATAGGAGAGGGTCAGAGAGGACCTACACTTATCAGATATTGATGGCCTATCCTGGTGATATACCATCAAAGTCTATGGTGAGAACACACCTTTAAAGGGAATGTGTTATCAAAAAATGAGTTTTTTTAATTCTTGCAGTATTCACTTTGGCCACTAGGCCGTGTTTGCACTACTATAACAGCAGTCAGAGAGATGCTTTACAGTAGCTTCATGCACATAGGAGACTTAAGACTGACTCAGTCTCATTCACTTCTATAGGAGAGTTTTCTAGGCATGCTCTGTGACCTGGGAAGAAGTCAGTATGCAGGGAGGTGAAAGGGTGAACTGTGACTATCTCCTCTTGTGACTGGTGGATCCTGTATTATCTATTCACACTGGTGTCTCCTTTCACTTTGACCCTCTTTGTGCTGATAATGAGCAGACAACTGAGAATCTTTCTGTACAGAACAGGAAGTGTCAGACTATTATTAGGCTTAATGGCCAAAGTGAAAACTGCAGGACTTAAAAATTATTAAAAAATATTGAAAGTGATATGGAAAATTAAAAAAAAAAAATATATTTAAAAATGTGTTGAACGTAAAAATGTGAGTTAAACAATGTCATTTTTGATTATGCATTCCCTTTAACTATGTGCCAGTGTCATTATCGCCATTCCTTGCAAGCAATCTAATAGCGGCAGTATAACCTTATTTCAGCGATATTTATGTTATTTAATTATTGATTGTTATTAAAACCCTGCTTTCACTTTAAAAAGAGGCTCTGCAGTAGCTGGGGTTTGTACTATAAGGAATAATGCACCCCTTACAACCACTTATTGAGGATCTTGTTAGGTGAGCAATATAAAGAAACTCAGCTTTTTAATAGACTTGTTATAACAGTCGGTGGTAAATTATATATACAGTAAATCTTTTGAGCTTAAACATGCTGTATTCATTTTGCTCAAAGTGGAAAATGCAATGAGTTATTTTCACCAAAACATCACTCTTCTTACAGAAACAGCAATCTAACCTGAATGTACCACTCAATTTGTCATATAGACATGTCTAAAGATAGCTGCAGTAGGAATCCATGAGATTGGATCCCTACTGATTCTATATGCTGGACGTGTAGAGGTACAGAGGTAAAAAGGTCATGCTTGCTTCCAAGGCCTTCATTTGCCTGATACTTGTACTATAAGTGGCCCATGATCATGTACGATTGAACCTGTTCATATACTATTGTGGCCAGCCCAGTGAATTTTACTTTACACAGGGTTTCATATTGAATTGTAGTGATCATTGTAACGGCCGGGATGGTGGATCCTCTGGACCTCCGCAAGCGGTGGTGTAAGCCACGCTAGGGAGCGGAATCTAAGTAGGTCCCGGTTTTCACCAGAGCCCTCCGCAAAGCGGGATGGACTTGCTGCGGCGGGAGTCTACCAGGTCACTACCCCTGACATGACTTGCTTGCGGTGGCAGCTGAGGTGTAGCGTGGTACAGAATCATGAGGCGTAGACGTAGTCGGGGACTGGCGGCAAGGTCAGGGCAGGAGGCAACGGTTCGTGGTCAATAGACGTAGCAAGAAGGTCAGGGCAGGCGGCGACGGTTCATGGTCAATAGACATAGCAAGAGGGTCAGGGCAGGCGGCAAGGTTCAGAGTCGAGAAATGTAGGCAAGTGTCAGGAACACGGCAGAGACTAGTACACAGATAACGCCTTCTCTAGGGCATGGAGGCAACAAAGATCCAGCAGGGAAGTGACGTGGACCCATACATTATATAGGGTCAGCGCCCGGCAATTATCCAATCACCGGCGCGCTGTCCCTTTAAATCCACATGAACGAGCGCGTGTGCGCATTCTGGCCGGCAGGGGAAAAGCGCAGGACAGGAGCGTGGTCAGGTAAGCGTATGGGACGGGTGCGCCCGCAAACCGTAGCACAGCTAGCGGCGCCACCCGTCCCCGCCGGGCACCCGGGGATGGGGACACGGGTGCGCCTGCGACCCGCAGGGCGGGACGCGGCGCCACCCGTTACAGTCATCTTTAGATTAAACCGTTTACAGCCTTTTTTAGTATCACTTTTTATTCTAAACACTCTCTGGGAAAATTCTCCTAAAGCCCCCTGAATCCTTATGTCTACAGAAGGTGTATGAGCTGGACAAAATGAGCAGCCAGTATTTGTATGTTTTTGAAATAGATAAGCATTGAAGCAGCGAGACAGGTCATACTCTGTATTACCAGTAATTGCTCATTTTTCGGATTGATTTAAGGGTCATACTCCCTGCTAAAGTATCCGTAACTGTCTGCTGACTTTAAGAAACCTTAGGGAGAGGTTTTTTCCTTGTGTCTCCTTATTCACATGCCTTTTACCAGCCTGTCTGTACTATTGTAGATAAACAGTGAACTGATGCTGGACCTGCTCCCGAGCCACTCTAATCATAGCAGCGAAAGGATTAGGGAATATTCCTCTCTCAAAAGTTTAAAGTACCTTCTAAATTGGCTTGTCTGTGATAACATCCCCCTAGAGCTGCCTCTCTGAGTCTGAACACCAAAACTGCACTTTATTGTTACATTTCAAAGACTGTTATGAGACTGAAGTGTCTTTATGCCAAGGAGCAATATTTCTGTGTTATAAAAAAAAGCAGGATTTTTATGCCTGAGTGAATAATAATCAGTTTGTTTGCATCTGAGTAACGTTGGGCCTTATGGTACACCCATACACCCTACTCTATAAACCCTTCCTATAAATATGTATGTACAGTCGGATTCCCTTTACCTGACAAAACAGAAGCCAAAATTCTAAACTGAAAAATAAAAGATATCAGATTGGTTGAGGAAACTTAAAAAGCTACTCCACTGTTATTGTAAGTTTTAGAAGTACCAGTTAAAAAAGACTTCTAAAGTACACAACTGCGTTACGAGTCAAGAAAGGAAACGATTCTTACAAAATTTTCTCTTCTTTCACCTTTCTATTCTTTCCAGCACGTGTCTTTCATGAAAGCAGATAGAAAAAAATGAAGACGTAAAGGTAAGTTTACATCCATCTGAACATTGTACTATGTTGGCCGTATTTGGCAAATATATTCTATCTACACTGTAGATACCGTGGCGACATGTATGAACGGGGCTGCGCCAGAATTCTGGCCTCAAAAAGCTGTAGTAGACCAGTTCTATAGATGTATGAACAGGTGCACTCCAAACTTTGGCTTGAGGCGTTCTGGGGGCGTGTTACACCATATTAGTAGAAGCAGACACATTTATGATTCTTTGATGCCAAAACTTTGGCGCAGAACAGTTAGGCCATGTTCACACGGTTTATTTTGGGACGTATCTTGCCCCGTGTTTTGCGCCGTACTGTGCAAATTACCGGCTGAAATCAGTCCCAGTCATTACGGTAATCCACAGTTCTCATAGAGAACTATGGATTATGTCTCCTCTCCCTGCTCGCACAATATGGCGAGCGGGGAGAAAGTGACATGTTACTTATTCACGGCGAGCTGCCGACTCCCCCGCCCTGCCCCCGCTGTACGGTAGCCGGCGTAATTGTGGTGAAATAAGTCCCCGCAATTACGCCGGCAATAAGCCATGTGAACATGGCCTTAGAACAGACAGACCAAGGTAAAGGTGGTGCCTGAGTTATCATATTGACACTAGACTGCGCCTGTATGTATGAACCGCAGAAGAACAGGTTCATACATTCTGGCGTAGTCTATACTACCTTAAAATGATTTAGAATTGATCTATCAGCACCAGAGTTCATACATGTCACCCTTAGTATTTATTATGCCTGAAAGCACAGCAAAAATAATCAAAATTTGTCTATATTTACTCTATTTAGTCTCTGGATATGAAACAGCTATGTTGCATATAAGTCTCAATACCTTTTAGGAGGTATTCAGATGCATAGGGTCCATGGAAGGTAATGTTCATATGTGAACTTGCCCTTATTGTTGCAGAAGGGATCAGTCCCCTTCATTGTTTGACAGTGCAGGAAACTGTGCCTCCAGTGAATCGTTTTTGCATCATCTACAATCAAACTGTGTGGCTCTGCTTTTTGAAAAAAAAAGGGGGATGAGCTTAAAAAAATGAAGCTACAGGCAAAATATGAAAAGGATGCAACTACAATATACTGTGCTGTGGTAACATTCAATGTTAATGATTCTGGGACAACCATTGTACGTTCAGACCATAACTCTATGGAAAACTGGTAATTGATTCTAAATCAACCAAAATATCACCCAACATAATGCAAAATGAATATTAAAGACAATGAAACAGAATATAACATTAAAGGTGACAACAATTTTAACACAAAGAACAATCCCTAAAAAAAGTCCATGAAGTGGTCATGCAGACATGATTAATTACAAATCATCATGTAGGTATCCTATTCATAATAGAGCAATCCATGGTTCAAGTAAACAACAGAAAATTTTAAGCAGCAGAATATCCTAGATTAGTTAAACTTCTTACCCATCATCAGATTTCTGTCAACCAATAAGTAACACTCCAACATGCATTTCATGTGCTCGCTTCCGAAACGCACGATGGGGTGCTACTAATTGGTGGGCAGAAATTGTTTAACGTTTTGGGAGCATTCAAGTGTTGATAAATGCCTAGCCTATATTTGTGATATGAATCCTATGAGTCTTATACCCTGTTTCCCTGAAAATAAGACAGTGTCTTATATTAATTTTTGCTCCTAAGGACAAGCTAAGACTTATTTTTAGGGGATGTTTTATTTTTTAAGAACAAGAATTCACATTTATTGTTGAACAAATAATCAACATGTATTAATATGCTGTAGTGATTTCATCACAAATATCAGCATAAGCAGTCAAACTCTGAATGGCATTAAAAAAATGCACTATGTCTTATAGTCGGGGTATGTCTTATTTTCGGGGAAATAGGGTATGTTCTGGCAATAATACAAATGTTGTACGAGTAAAATGTTCATGATAATTGGTATGATCTTCCATCAATCACATGAGCCGCAGATCGGCAGTATCTGTGACAACGTATGGTAAATGTGGTTTCAAGATACAATGTCCTAAGAAAGACCATTGTATTTTGAAAATATTATCTTGACGACATTGTAACTTGATATATTGTAACTGTTTAAAAATGTTACAACATTTGACAAATACCATGAAGTGCACAAGTAACAGTACTACATAGTGTCTAAATAATAATAACTAGAGATGGGCGAATTTCTCAAAAATTCGATTCGGTCACTTCGCCGAATTTTCCGACAAAAATAAATTCGGTCCGAATTACTTCGGCACGAATCGCGTTAAAAAGCAGCTATTTCCAGGCTGCACAGAGCCTGCAGGGTGCTGTAGAACGTTGTGCCATGCTTAAATATGCAGAGGGAGCTTGGTTTGGTCTTCATACAATGTTGTGTTTTAGTATGACACGCAGATGACTGCCGCCGCTCTTAGAATCACTTCACTATAAAATTCCCTGGGCACTTAAGAGGGCAAAACTGACCAAAAAACTCAAGCGGGAATGTAGCCTGATAAAGTCATGCCAGCGAAAGCTGGAAAAAAACAATCTGAGAGCTCAGGTGGCAACATTAGTGACAGAGTGTGGAGGTGACGGCGGCAGCCACAGCAGCATGAGGTCAGGCAGTGGCCCCATGACATTTGGAGGTGGGAAAACACGAGGAAAACCAAAAGAGTGGGAAATGACTGAGAGCGGAGGTTTTACGGCCGGGAGCCCGTTTTTGAGGGAAGCCCGTGGCACAATTGACATTCTGGAGGGGCAAAAAAAGGGGGGAAGCCCCACCCCCAATGGCACAATCACAAAGGTGGAGGTCAGGACAAACAGCAGTATGGGGCAGGAGTGGAACAATGACATTCTGGGGGGGGGGCAAAAAAAGTATTAGGCCACAGAGTGGCACAATTTACATTTGTTTGGAGGTCACGGCGGCAGCGTATGGGGGCAGGCAGTGGCACAATTTCATTCTGGGGCGGCAAAACAAATTTTAGGCAAAAGAGTGGGGAAATCACAAGTGGGGGGAAGGGCACGAACCCGCAGGCCCCATGGGGAAACAGGGAGTGGCCCCAAAAGACCCTTCTGGAGGCGGGGAAAAACCCGTATTTTGGCCCCCCAGAGTGGCACCCAAACAACAGTGTGGAAAGGGCACGGCCGGGAGCCGTATGAGAATTTAGGGAGTGGCACAATGACAAATTGGGGGACGGCCCAAAACAGGAGGAAAGCCACAGAATGGCACAATGGGCTGAGAGCGGAGGTCCCGGGGGCCCGTAGCATGGGTTTAGGCAGTGGCACAAAAGACACAGTTTTTGGGGGGGCACGGGGAGGAGTCACAGCAACAGGGAAAAGAGGCAAGGGGTGGCACAATGAAATTCTGGGAGGTGGCAAAAAAAAGGAGGAAGCCCCAAAAAGTGGCACAATGAAATGAGACGGAGGTCACAGCCGGGAGCAGGCCCTGAGGTAAAGGGAAATGGCACAATGAACGTGTGGAGGAAATGGCAGCAGCCAAAGCAGCAGCATGAGGTCAGACATTGGGACAAATAACACGTTTTTGGATGTCCGGCAACAGCAAAAAAGCGCATTTTGGGGCATAGAGTGGCACAATGGGGAAAAGTGTTGAGGTGGGTGGGGAAAAAACCCGTCCCGGTAAAAATTTGGGGTAGGGAGATGGGAAAATGTCAGCAGATGTGGGGGCATCAGGCCGGGGGGCGGCATCGAATTTGTGGTGAGGCAGGTTGTTTGGAACCAAGGGTGACGCCTAAGGCATTGGGTTTTGGTTTTGTGGGAAAACCTGGCCCGGCCCCGCCTATTCCTTTTTTGAAAAAAGGTTTAGTTTGTTCCACCCTTTTTTCCCTGGCAAGGGGTTCTCCCCTTTGGGGTAAAAGATGGCCCCCCCCCCCACTGAACCCCACTTGAAAGCCCCTTTCTGGCCGGGAGGCACTTTTTCCATGCAAAATCGGCAAGTTGCGGCCACCCCAACCATTTTTGGGTGCCCAGAGTCCAAAAGGGAAACTTTAACTGAGGTGGGGAGAGTTTGGCCCCAAATAGGCCACCCAAACCCGTTGGTTCAGGGACTGCTCCAGGTCCCGCTGGGTTGCTGGCGGGGCTGCCCCCCCTCACTTGGGGGGTGAAGGAAGTGCTCATCCAGTGGGCTCCCCCGACTTTTGGTTACACGATGGAGCTGGGACTGGGTCCTATCCCCCCACCTTTCCCCCAGCACCGGGGCAGTAGTAAGGAGGGGCTGAGGAAAACCCCCCCCTAAAACCCGTTTAGAGGAGGGACGTTTCCGCAAATAAAGGGAGCCCGGGCCCAAAATTATTACGGGGGGATTTCCCTATTTGTTTTTTAGTTTTTTTCCCTCTCAAATAGCTGGGAAAAAAAAAGGGTCCCCCTTTTGGACCGTTTTTCGAAGGGTTTCCAAAAGGGTGGGGAGGCCCCGAAAAATTCCATCCCGGGTCGGATGTGATATTTTGGCTGGGGGACTACCAGGCAAATAAGCATGCCCGGGGGCCCCTGCACAAGTGACTCCCCAGGGGGTCCCCCCTCCATTTCCCCTCTATACTGCCCCCGGTGCTTGGGGTCATCTGCCCCGTCTTCCCCATTCCATCCAAAAACCTTTCCAAACTGCTCCTGCCTCTCCCTTCTTTCACCCCCGGGGAGAAAAATTTCCCCTCATTTCACCAGACAAAATTCGCTCCAATGTCCTCCTCCTCCCCTCCTCCATTTCAGTTCCCCCCCCGGGGCTTTTATGTTGGGCCCCGAGGGTGTAAATCGCCATGTCTAGTTTCCCCCGCCCCGACAGATTTTTCAGCCTTTTCCCCGGAAAATGAAAAAGGGGGAAATTTAAGTTATTCATCCCGGGGAGTCCTGGGGACTGAAAAATTAAAGTCGCCTCCCCGAAAGGCCTCAACAAATGGCAGGTGTTTACCGGGATTTAGCTGCCCCGGCTGGGCCTTTAAAGGGTTCACAGGGGATAAATTCCCGTTGCCTGGTTCATCAAAAAATTTTTTTAATGGCCCTTTTTCTGTTCATACGCCCGGGCCCCAACATGTGCAGGCTGGGGGTTCCCGCGGGTGGAAACATCCCTATAGGGGTGTGTTTGGGGGGGGGGGTTTTTTGCCGCTGCAACCCCGAGGAAAGGGGGGGTTTCCTGGGGTTTGTACGGGAAAGGATAAAGGTTTCATGCCCCAATTTTTCCCGGGCCCTTTTTAGAATGTTCTGAAGATCGGGTTTGGAAAAAACTTTTAGGAACCTTTTTTACAAAACCCGATTGAACACATCCGGGTAATTTCGGGCGCATGGACTATCCCTCCCGGTGCTGCGCGGGGAAAAACCCTGTCCCCCCCCATTGTTCCCTCACCTTTTTGGTTATTTGGGGGAAATTGGCGCGGGAGGAAAAACCACAATCGATTTCCCGTGAGTTTCGCCCGGGCAGTTCCCCCCCCCGTGTGAAATTCGTTCGCCGAGGCCCAAACCAGGTGTTGAACCCCGTGGACACCGCTGTGCCCCAAAACATTTTGGTTTTATGGAGCAGTATTGTGGGGGGCTGAGATGGGGGTTATGGTGGAGGAGGGGGAGGCGGACATTGGCGAGGTGCAGCATTTTGGGCAAAAGTGGGGGGAGAAAAAACCCGGGGTTACCTGTCCAAGTTGTTGGTGGTTTTGCCTTGGGGGGGAAGCACATTCCCCCAGGGGCCGAAAGGAACTGTACTGGGGCCCCGACCCTAGTTACAGCTTTAAAACGTTTCCCCGCTGCCCCTGCACCTTGGGAAAAAAACCGATAAGCTCAAGGATGGAAAACCCCCCTTCTGTTCTAAAATATTTATGAATTTTGGTACCCCGCCTTTTTGGAAAAAAAATAAAGGGTTTTTGAACTCTCCATCTCGGGGTCGGGGACAAGCCATTAGTTTCTGAAAGGGTTTTCAGAGGGCCACCATTTGGAAAGGGAGGGACTGCAGTACCAAAAACTTGGACAGGGGGGCCCCGGGCGTGCTGGGACCTTAGGGTGGTTGGACGCAACTGTTGTCTCTTTTAAATCGCCCTCCCCGAAAAAGAAATGCTGGCGCCCCTTGGGTTACAGGACAGGAGCAAACTGGACCAAGGGGGATGATGTCAAAAAGAAAAAAGACCCTTCTGCAGAGGTGGTGGAGCCTTGACTGGCTGCCAAAAGGGGTTGGGGCCATGGGCGCTGTTTTGCTTTGTTGCTGCGGGGGCAGGATGGCCACCACAACTGAGCCACGGGTTTTTTCCTGCCCCGGAAATTTTGAGTCAAGTGTTACGAAAAGGGGCCCTGGTGCCAACGTTAGCTCCCCGGCCACCTTCACCCTTTTGAACACAGTTCAAAAATACCCATATTTTGGCTCCCCCGGTGGGCTTAGCAAAGAATGCCACACCGGCCAGTATCGGAATTTTTCCGCCAAAAAGTCCGCAAATTAGTGACTACTTCCGCCCCTGCCGCGCTGAGGCCCCTGTGCGGGAAATTTTTTGGAAAATGCGAAGGGAATTTTTTACCCCGTGGCCGCTTGGGTCCCGACCTTTACACTGTGCTATCCTTCTGACTCATGGCCCCACGACCCACTTTCTGGTGGCTTTCTGTCCCGACGGGGCAAAGCTGACCCCCTCTTCTCCCGAAGAGATGAAACCCCTTTCCCCACCCCGGGTCCCCAAATGGGTCCGGGGTACATCATCATTTATTTGTGTTTCATTGGGCACTGTGTCCTCATCACCCGGGCTTGGGGGGGCCCGAGGCTGACCTCTCACAACCTGCCTTCCCCCTGGGCCCCCTCCCAATTAACTTTGCCCGGGCCCTTTTGCAAGAAGCAGGGGGTTTTTGGCCCCTTTCTTCGCTGCCCAAATAGGGCTGACTGCCCTCCTCAAATTGTTCATCCCCAAATATTAGTTTGGGGCTGAAACCCCAACCCCATAGTAGGGTTTTTGTGAGGGAAAAAGGAAAGGGGCAGAGGCGGGTGGGGGGCAAATTTAGGGCCGCTGACCCGGCCCAGGGCCATGCCAAAATAAGGGTTTTTGTTGGGTTCCCCCCGACTCTTGGCTGGGGTTTTTCAAAAATTTTTATCTGGGGGGAAGAGGTTTACCTAGTCAACCAAAACAGAACCCCTTTGGGGTTTTGAACAACACACGGCCGCTAGGGTGGGCAGCCCGGAGTTGTGGCCTTTTACCGGTTAAAACCCCCGGTGCGACTTCCCCCCTTTCTGTGCTGGGGACCTGGGCCTGTTCCAGGAATGTTTGTGCCACTGCCACTCGCCCGGTGCAGAGCCTGCCCCCTCTCTGTTTTCCCTTTTTAAAAACTGTTTTTGTTCTAAATGAAGAAAAACTGTTTGATGATGAAAATTTTATATGATAAAAAATTTCACCCTGTTTTTTGGGCCTCCAAATGAAAAACAGTTTAAAAAGCTTGGGTTTAAACCCCTTTGGGTATAAATTTCCCCACAAATGGGGCCGGCAAAATTTACTTGTATTGTTTATTTAAAAACAAATGGTGTTTTTACTAAAAGTAAAAGCACAAACAGGCCTTTAAATTTAAACCCTTTGGACATGAATTTGGATACAGGAAAAAAAGGGGATATATTTTGGGGTTGAAAAAGATGGTTTATTTTTGTCCCGCCCCACCCCGCAAAACAAACCCCTTTTAAATTTAACCCCCGGATTAAATTGCGCCCAAAAAATTTTAGCCCACAAAAAAAGTTTGCTTTGTAGCGTGTTAAAATTTGGTTTTTTTTCTAAACCCCCCCCAACAAAGATACAGCTGTAATTAACCTTTGCTTTTTGAAATTAGGCTACAGGAAAAATTTATTTTATTTTGGCGTTGAAAAAGGGGCCCGGGTTTTTTTTTTCCCGCAACACCAGCAAAACAACACTTAATTAAAACCCCCGGGAAAGGTTTAAATTTTCGCCAAAAAATTTTTAGCCGCACAAAATGGTAGCGGTTTTTGGTGTTACAATTGTGTGTTTTCTAAACCCCCAAAAAAAAAGGAAAAACAAATTTTTAAAATTAAAACCC